>NBIL01028407.1:0-10931 GCA_002752925.1 Viola pubescens var. scabriuscula
AATTAATTTAAAAATTCAGAAAAATACTTTAATTAATTTTAAAAATTCAAAAAAATAATTTAATTAATTTTAAAAATCTAAAAAAAATACTGTAATTAATTTTAAAAATTTCTCCAAAATTTCCAAAAAAAAATTCTTTCTTATTTTCTTATTCCAAAATTTAACATGTCCAAAATTTCAAAATTCTCAAATCCTGCATTTTCTTTGTTCTTTCTCAATCCATAAATTTCCATCCGTAATTTCACAATCCATAAAAATTCCAGATCAAGAAGAGATGATCATCAAGAAAAATTAAGAAAAAAACTGGGAATTAATAAACAGTACTGCATCCAAAATACAAAGCTAATCCCAACTCATCACATCGTCCATCTGGCACAGTACCGTAATTACTACAGAAAACCTCATTTTCCAAAACCCAAAACCAAAACCAGTAACCAGAAGCCGCACAAAACAAGCGCATCATCAAGGCGGCTTGAAAGACGGTGGCACCACAACACAAACCCATCGCCGACACCAAACCCTCATCTCCGACCCAAATCCAAAATACAATTAATTAGATCTGTCCGGCCACCCTCATCTCCGACAGATCCGATACCAAACCCTCATCTCCGACCCAAATCCAAAATACAATCAATCAGATCCATGCTTTCAAATTACACCGTAGACCAATTATACATGTAGATGCTTTCAAAGAGTTAGGTTTAGGGTTTTTGTTGGATTTAGGATTTAGTTTTTTGGGTTAAACGACAACTTTAAGGAGGGAATGGGTTGGCATTGACGGCGTTAGATGGAATCAGTTGAAACGTGGGTGGCAAGGGTTAAATATGTCTAACGGAGTTAACGACAGGTGCGTTTTTGTCTAACGGAGAAAAATTGGTTGCCAAATTGGTCACTGCGAAAAGTGGATGGCCAAATTATCTAATCGTCAATAATTTGGGTGTCAATCCGTCCTTTGTCCTATTTTTTAAAAAGACCACTTTAAATTTTTACTAGGACGTCCTTTTCATAAGGACACCGATCAGTATACCTTTTTGAAAAAGACGCATCACAGTATACAATTTGCGTTCACCCGCGTCCTTTTTGAAAAAGGCCCCTACCTTTGTTAATCAATAGGACGTCACTTTCAGGTCTTTTTAAAGTAGACGCCCTGCTGTTGCGTTGAAAAGGATGCAAATTGACATCCGTGAATGTTCGTTCCAAGCAAATGCAAACTTGCATATTAGGGTTCTGAGGAATAAAATAAGTGTAAAACAGGAAAAAATGATGGAAAGGAAAAAATCTCATGTGGAAGCATGTAAGCATTACATGCTTCTCACAAACAGATCAATAGTAATCTATTACTTTTCAAATGTAAATGATTTTTTTTTTTTCCTGTTAAACCTGTAGTATTGTCTTATTTTACAGCCCTCAAGGGAGAGAAACTATATATCGATACCTTTTAGACAAATAGATACACAGCAAAACTAATAAAAGAATTACACCAGCTATTGTGCTGACTGTACCAAACAAGCGACCAACAAATCCTGGAAATAAAAGAAGTGTTAGTTTGTGGATAATATAGGAGAACAGAATATTTCCATGTATTTGGCAGCAGAAATAATATGTATAACCTTAATTTGGAGGGTGCAAACTAGGCTGTCAAGAAGTAAATGCAAAAAGCCTGTCTGCTATCTTTGTGCGACAAATCGGGCACTCGGCACAAGCAAGCGAACAAGGTGTACACACTGCAAAACATGTATACGAAATTAGATTCACAATAACAATTATGGATCAAGAGCTAAAACTATAGCAACGGAATTGCTAGTAGGAATGTTGGCAGCTTACAACAAAAGTGCCGACAGGGGAGAAGAATTGCTGCTGTTGGGGATTCAAAACAAACTTTACATATGTGGGAATTGGCGTCACCATTTCCTTGGTATTTCAGCTCCTTCTCCTTCATCTCTTGCATTCGTGCCTGAATGTAGAAAAATAAAGTGTTCAAAAGTTACAAGGTTACGGCTGAAGAAATGAATGCATGATCGCCAATATGGCCTAGTATCAAATTGTCAACACAAGAAGTCGAAACCTTGCGTTCATTTCTAAAATAAGTGATGATGTTAGGCACTGTCAGACGAGAATTATGGAAGTTGACACACCAAGAAAAGCACGTGCATAAGTGAGTGGTTTACCTTCAAGCGGACAACCATGGGCTCTTCATGGGGAATGTCATTGGCTTGCTTTGATGCATCTGGAAATAACCTCTCTTTAAGGACAGTATCACTATCAACCCCATTCACTTTCAGGTCACTAGTAGTATTATCTTTTCCATCACGCCTCTCGTCAGTGTTCAACTCAGGGTTGGCGCCCCCTTCCCTCTTTAATTTAGCAACAAGCACCCACATTCCTGCTAAATCATTTTCCAAAGCCTCCTCCCTTCTTTTTGCCTCTTCTGCTTTTTTCCTGTATTCTTCTTCTACGAATTCCTTCTCCGCTAAGGCAGCCTCAAGAGCTGCCTCCCGTTGCTTCCTCGCCTGCAGTTCCATCCTCAAATCCTCTGCATCAAGATTCCATGACTCAAAGTCACCAGAGTGCACTCCTGAAACTTCATTGCCTCTGCCAGTGAACCGTCCCTTCCTTGCAGGTCTAGTTCCATCACTGTACTTGCGGTTCATACCATTCTGCATGCTAGAGCCTCTAGAATGCATTGATTCTCGAGCAGCCAGCATCTCCTTTTCTAATTTTGCATTCTGCAATGAGAGTTTGGTGACTTCCTCAGCCAAATTCTTCAGCTCAACTGCAGCAGCAGAGGCCAGTTCCTTTGCATAAGAAGCTTCTTCAGCCAATTTCTGGTTTTGCACACGTAACCCGCTATTTTCTTCTGAAATCTGAACCTGTTCAATTTTCAGCTTTTCATTCTCCATCTCCTGTCATAAATAACGGGGGGGCATATTAGCGGTGAAGAAAGCTCTGTTGATACCAAATTCTCCTATGAAATAATAACAGAACAATCAACTTGGATTGACCTTTTGTTCTTATTGTGTTAAGTTAGAATCATAAAGTAACATCAAAAGGTAGCCAATTTTATGCAAAGGATCTGTACACAAAATCCCTGAGAATCATTAAAAGCATTGACTATGCCAGCAATCACTTGAGATGATAATAACACTAAGCCCGGTAAAGTTAGTAAACTTTACTATATTAATAGTGGTCACCTGTGACTGAACTTTCTTCCTCAATTCATCAATGTATTCAGAAGCGTGTTCAGAAGCTTGTGATGATTTATCCACAGAACGTGAAGCCAGCTGTTGCTCTAGGAAATTCACCCTTTCTAGCAATTCCTTATTCTCAGAACACTGCAATTAAACGCACACGTAGAGAAGAGTAGTTCAGACGTCATTAAAATCCAAGCAACTAGCATCCTAAATGAGAGGACACGTTTCATAGAGAGGTTAGTGTATTCAATGAATCGGCAGATAAAAGATAAGAGACAGTGTGATTAGTGGTTTAACCTTATAATGAAGTTGTTCCTGGAGGACACGATTGTCTGCTGTTTTAATCTGCATCAATTGATCAATTTTTTTAAAATCAAAGGATGAAAATTAAAATTCCTCTCAATGAAAGATTCAACACAACTTGAAGGTCACAATGAGAAGAGTAAACACAAATAGCAATGTATTCTATTGACACCAACATCAGAGATTCACGTGTTACATGCTACAAGGCTTGAGAAACAAGCTAAACCATTTTTATTACTCCAAATGTTAACATAGTTCCCTGGTGATATTTAAGAAAGATTTAAGGAGCTGGATTGATCATCTAAGCAATTAAACATTAGAAATTAGCATAAAAGATTTGTTAATGAACACATTATTATTTTCCCAATATACAAATAACATGCTTTCATCCTATACTAGTATTAGGCAGAAAAATATTAGCATTGGAAAGTGCTTCACAAGGTATAAACCATGATGCCAAGTACTCACCTCCAGCTCAAAAGCCTTCTCATTACACTGGGTCATCAATCTCGTTAGTCTCTGTTACCACAAAAATTACAACCATAACTGAGCTATTGATAGGTGAAAAGTCAATAAACTGAAGAACAGCATAATAGAGAAAAAGTTGGAATGAGGGAGGAAGTGAAACTACCTGCTGCATGTCAACTAATGATGAATTTGCAACCGAAGCCTCACTACTCTCAATAATGCGTTGTTCTAAAACTCTCATTTGTCTCCTTTTTTCCAGGATCTCATGTTCCAAGTTCTGGATCTGCAATTGAGAAAAAAAAACACTTACTTTAATAAAAGCTTACCAATTTGGATAATAACAGTGGTCACAGAAAAGTTCATCAGCTTCTTTTTATCATCTAAAAGAGGCTTGAACTCTTTAAAAAGAGGAAGTGAGAACAAGAGGGACATTGTGCAACTGACACAAACACCTTCATGCTGGTGCCAGCCTTTACAAAGCATTTTCTTTATGCACTCTGCCTAATTTTTGAACATGAACAAGCAATTACGAGTCTTATACATAGGAGAGGAAACAAAGACCTGAGCTTTTGAGCTATCAGGATCATTTACAGACTGCTCCACCAGGCGTTTCAGGGTACTGGTGCCGAATGCAACCTCTCCAGCAAGCATCTTAACCTGCTCAACAAGAAGGTCCATCTGATCCTGCGTCATCCCTCCCTAAAATCACACAATAAGCCATCAGTTAGAAGTTTATTTGCCATACATGTTATCATGAAAATATGAAATACTTGGCACCATGCACCAACAAGTATGCCAGCGGAATCATGAGTTAAGAATTAAGACATTAGAAAGCAACACATGAAGGGACAAACTGTAAACGGAAGAGGGCATGGGGATCTTGACAAGTTTTAACCCAAACCATCAAATAATACACCACATCCCCCCAAGAGTTCAATGCATCCCAAAAGACGGCAGAAGCATATTAAAATTGGTAAGAACTTTATTTTTATTCCAAAAAACTCACATTTCCCTGAATCTTATTCATCAAGAAGATATCTTGTCTGAAACTAATGATTACTAAGGCAATTTCCAACAGTAAGAAAACATAAGATATAAATTGTCAAAAAAGACTCAGCAGAGGAAGTAACACTAGTTTTAATTGAAATTGGAATTTGGATGCCAAAAACTCCCTTTTGGCCTTAAAGAAGGATCAGCACTATCTACTAGCAAGATAAATTATAGCAAACCATACCCCTGAAAGTTTTGAAGCACTTATAAGTTCACCCGCTTGAGTTGATTCAGTAACTGTACTGCTGGTTGGTGAGAGTTCTTCATTCCACTTGCTAGATGATCTTCTGTGCTTATATTCACGAGATGGATCTGATGGAACTAAAGAAGATGGAGAGTCCTTCCAATTTTCATTTTCCACAAGTAACGTGCCATCAACTTTCTAAGAAAATAAGTGAAAAGGATAACATTGTTATCATCATAACTTTTAAATGAAAAAAATATATAATAAAAAAAACGAACAGCACGACCAGTGAACTTAAATAAATAAAATCTTGCCCGGTGAAATATTGGAACTTTTGGAAAAGAATAATCGTGTAAGAAATAACAGTAATTGATGCCAAGTTGAGGAGTAAGTCACAGTTCTACTAAAAAACCAATTTATTCTAACCTACAAGAATGTTATGCAATGTTTCAATTTGCACAAGCATGACCGGACCATAGATGTTTCCACCTCAAACACTATGAATGTCAACATAACTTATGTCAAAAGAAAAAGGTAAAAAAAGACATGATTGATCGAATAAGGAAGGTCACGGACCAAGCTTTTCTTTACATTACAGAAGAAAATGAACTCACATCATCCTCACCAACTGAATGACTCCGCTGGTGACTTGAAACATCACCCAAGCATCCAGGAATAGTATTCTTCGTAGAAACAAGTATAAGCTTGGTTAACCTTTGGATTCTACTCATAAGAGCAGCCTTGGCTTCCTCTTCTTCCTCCAGTCTTGATTGCATCTTAACTTGACCTTCTTCCAGCTATTTAATGAGAAACAATGGGCGATTTGAGAATTAAGAGTAAAAAAGTGAGACAACTACACTATAATCAACAAAGTCAAGCACCTTTTGCTTTAAGGTAAGAATTTCCTCATGATTGACACCAACAATCATCCCTTTCCTCAGCTGATCAAGTTCGGTTTTGAGAGTTGAGATTTCTTTTTGATACTTCTTGATTAAGGACTTCTCATCAATAATCTGGAAGCAAAATTAGTTCCAAAACCAGATTAGAGTTAAATTAATGCATCAGTTGTGGTGCATTGCCCTTGGAAACTCATATCATTGCCAGGGTTATACCATACCTTATTGCGTGATGCGTAGATTTCAACTCGCTTTGCCCTGCTAGCAAACTTCAAGGTATTGTGGGTCTCCTCCATATTGCTAGATGCGGGAGTAACTGTACAAATAAGCTGCACAACATTTCAGGACAGAAGAATGTTAGGTAGCGTTGCAATTTGCTTCAGTATGAGTATCATGTACCAAACTTTTCTGAATTTACATACCAAAAGATGGGTCAAGGAAAGACAAGAAAAAAAAATTAAGTGGAACTCATTATATCTTACACAATAACACGAGTCAACATAAACATGTTTCAATCTGCCTAAAGGGACCATTGTGTGAGAATTCACAACAGGGAAACAATTTATAAGCTGAGATTCCTCAGTAATAGAATAACCAATCATGTCAAACTTACAGAAACATGTCCATGGCCACTCAAAGAAGATTGCAAAAGGCGGGTAAGCTTGGAATCTCGATATGGAACATGAGATGCCTTCCCATCGCTCAGTTTACCAATAACCTTCAAAGTGGAATTATACAGCCAATTATAGACTTTGAAATGATATAGAAAAAGGCATTACAAAATGCATGCATTGAGATGCGAAAGTACAAGGATGAAAGATCCTTCTAATGACATTGAGGATTTTAAGTCCCAATACCACACAAAGGAGTAGAATTAGTTACAGCCTCAATAATACTGACGACGCACTCTGTGGTTGATTTAGAATGAAAGGAAAAACTCATGATATGAAATTGCATGTACAGCTAAGTACGTACAGTTCCAAGAGTGAGAAGACTTTTGTTTATGTAAGCTCCCTCCTTTCTCCTTAGACCAGTGGTTTCTGTCTTTGAGCTCTCAGATCCAGCTAGATCAATCAAATTCTAACAAATTGACAGAAAAAGGCAATAAGGCAAACCAAGCTACAATATTTTACTTTTACAGAATGCCAACTAAATGCAACTTACAAGTTGAGAGAAGATCACTCCGTCATATTCATCACCTCGGTCACTACTTTCAATCATCTGCGAATGCATAACAACGTAGTGAAACAACTACAAATAAAAAGAATAATGGGCAAACTACAGAGGCATAGCAGTTCAGTAATTCCTCTAATCCCTCTTAAAAGAATACAAAGAAAATTGACAATCCTGATGTGAATAGATGACAGACTGCTTACCAGTGTAAATATGGTGTGACTTCTGCTACTTAACAGATTAAAATTATTTGAACCAACATGCCGATGCTCTGCCAATATCAAATATTAATCAAAACCAGCAAGAAAGCCTTACCAATTATAAAGGCAAGTATAAAAAGAGGTTTCTAAACTTTAGTACCTTCTCCAGCCGCAATGAAAGAAAGTGCATGCCCAGGAGACAAGACCACTTCTTCTTTTATACCCTCAACATAAGTGCCCTGAAAATGCAGTTCCACTGATAATGAGACTACAAAAAATAAGATATATAATAAAACTTTCAAGACGAGGCCTACAACAAAATTTCTTTAATTGGGAAATTTCCTGCAAGCAGCATTCAAAAGTACCTGTACATCTTCTCTAACACGCAAATTTTGACCTGTTGGATCAAGCAAGTCATTTATCACCTGATATCAGAAGGAACTATAAATAAGATAATTTTCTCTAAGGCCACAATAATTCAATTTATAGGTGTTAAATGCTAAGATATCATTGCTCAAATTGAATGTATAGTTCCACTGACCTCATTGTAGATTTCAAGATAGGATACACGTAGTAAAAATTCTCTTCCTGGAGTCTGAAGAAAGAAGGTAATGAGTGAGCCTCATTGATCAAGAAGTGTGTAATACAGGAAATTAACAAGGCTTACATCTTGTATAATGCTGAAAACATCCTTTATAGCTAAAGGTATAACACCAGGACAATTGTGGTCTCCCTGCAAATATTATTACGACAAACAAATCAAACTCGAGAGCTAACAGTTGCTTAAATCAAAAGAGTTCAGTTGTAATTTAATGTAACACAAAAAATCCTTGCAGCAGGAAACATCTCAGACAACCAATAAGTTTGAAAGAGCCACGGATTGAATTCAATATTGTATTCAAAGAATTTAAATCATTTGTACTTTGGTACGAACTTACATGCATGGTGTGGGTCTTTCCACTACTGGTAACACCATAAGCAAAAACAGTTCCTGCATCATCCCAGATAAAAGAAGAAAATAAATTAAACAAACAGCATCGATTAGCTATTAGGAACACTACAACAAGTCCATCAAATCAATAACTCAATCAAAAAAGTGCCCACAACTAATCCCAGTCCATTTACAGATATTCTAGTCTAAGTCATACCATTGACACCCTCCATTGCAGCTTTGACGACAGGCTTGGCAGCAACATCATACACTTCGGGTGTCCCAGTATGTGGTCCAAATACCTTATCTGCCAATGCCAGACGATTTGAATTAAGTTTGAAACCTGAAACCTATTGATTTATCCAAAATAGATATCAAATTCATCAAATCAAATAAAAGTAATACCAAATGCATAAGCAGTAGCGGGATTGTATTCATTTCTAACAATCTTATCCCCATCCGCATACCACGCGATTTCATCTCCTCGCTGGAATTCCCTCTCACTGTAACCAAACAAATCCCGGTGACATTAATAGCTATAATCCCCAAAAACAACCATTAAGAAATAGAAACAATTAAATTTTCCACACAATAGATCTGGTCCTCCACAATCAGATCTACTATTACTACCTCAACGGTCTAAACCGAATCGTTACCGATATACTGTCCCCATTCCTCGGCCCATCAAGCTGTTCAGCAACTAACTCCTCTGAGCCGAACTCCACTGGCGAGCGAGTGCCATAGTTCTTAGCAGCTGTAGACAATGAATCAGAGCGTGCGCGACTCGGAGTCATGGATCGGGAACTGAATCCACCTCCACCTCCGCCTCCACCTCCACCTCCCGAGTTGAAGTACGAGGAAGCCGAAGACGAGCACGAGCGAGGCATAAGCCTGGGATTAGTAATGTAAGAGGAAGTTGAGGAGGTGGAAGAGTACGGAGTCGATGGTTTACGGTAGGAAAAAGGAGAGCTACTCCTCGCTCGCGAAGAGGACGCCATATTTGAAATATTGACCCCGAGTTGACTCAGTGAGTCAGCAAACCAAAAAAATCAACAACAACAACTCGATGCCGAGGCGTAAAGCGGAGTGGAGGTGAAGTAATGAGGAGGAGGAGGAGAAGAAGAATGAGTCAGTGGAGTCACATGGTTTCTGAGCAAAAAGCAAACGACATTGCGATATACAGTATTCTTTTTTATATATTCTCCAATTTGTTATTCGGTTTGATGATTTGGAGCTACAAGGAGAGGCAAAAAGGAGAAGAAAGAAACAGAGAGGGATTGTTTCTTCTTCTTAAAGCTAAAGAAGTTGCAGCAAGAGAGAGAGTGAGGAGATGGTCGATTTCTAATGACACTAGCGTGAAAGAGGAAGAAAGAGAGAGAGAGAGAGAGTGCGACAGGAGGTGTTTGTTTGAATTTTGTTTATTTATTTTTTAATGACCTTAATTTAATGTTTTTTTGGAGGGGATTAATGAGAAACAAACAGAGATTTAATTTTTACTGTATGATGACGTGGAGGGTAGGAGCGTGAGGGTTTAAAAATATAGTAGTAGGATGCAACCGCGAGTAGAGAGGGTTTGAAATTAAGGCAATAAAAATGAGCGGGAATAACAGTGAGGGAGTGTAGTAGGACAAAATGGAAATGGCAATTTGCAAAGACAGGACAAAGGCGAACATGAGTAAATATTTTCTGTTGTACTCGCGCGTGGGCTAGCTAATAATTATCAAAACAAAAATGCATCTTCTTTTCGTTTTTTAATAATTTTACAGTTACATGGAACATTTGCTTGAAGGGTTTTATAATTATAATTTATTTCATCTTTTTTGGATTCGGCTTGGGAATTTCAAATTCCAAAAACACATAATTAATGAAATTGTTTTTAAAAAAGGTGAAAACCTTTATTTTTCGCACCATGGAGCAAAATAACTTATGCTTCCAATTCACTCTTAGGCTATTTACAATTGGCATGTTGAATGCCCAATTAAGTAGTTGAAAACATGCAATGGAGGTGTTAAAGGACCGGTTGAAGATGAGGTGGATTGTTTGGTGTTGAAAGAATTTAACATGTTGAATAAAGAAAGGGAGGGGACCACCAACGCGATGTGTCGCAATATGATTAGCTGCTGTAATTTTTAGATTTTTATCTCTCTACCTCTTTATTTGGGGTCAATTATTTCATAGTAAATTATTTTTTTAAAAAAAAAATTTACCAAAATTCATCATTTTTTATACTCTATAAATAGAGCCTCGTTTCATTTGATTTGGACACAGAAAAAAAAATGCATTTTTTTACTATAATATTTCTATTAGCCTCCGATAAACTCTTGTTTATAGCTTTAAACATATTTTTAGTGAAATGGATCCCAACAATAACCCTTTTAACACCCAAAATTCTACTAATATACCATATTAAGTTTTTTTAACTTTATTTGTTTTAATAATGACTATCCCTATTTCTCGTCTTCATTACTTGCAAGAAAAAAAATTTAATTAAGAATATAAAATTAGAAAGAAAAAAAATAAATTATTTAACTCTTA
>NBIL01028443.1:0-15345 GCA_002752925.1 Viola pubescens var. scabriuscula
AACCGTGAATCATCCATATTCGTTCTCTGCAAATCGTTTTTCACTCGATTAAGGTTCTTTTTCTGTTCTCGTTTCTCTTTTCTCTGTTCTCGGTGGCTCATTTTGGGAAAATAAAAATAAAAATTAACAGAAACAGAAGTTAACGGTGGACACTTACTCCGCCGTTAGCCACGTCAGTAAAATTTCATTAACTACTTGACTTTTAATCCTATCCGTCCATTTTTTTTGAATGACTGAGATTTTTTGAACATGACTGGTCATGTTCAAGGGAAAATTAGAGGAGTCAAATCTGGTATAAATGGGTATGGGTATCCATTTAAAAAATTATATGGGTAATAAATGGGTATGATACCCATACCCACCCATACTCATTTAATCTTTACCCATACCCACTCATACCCACCCATAATTGTTATGATACGGGGGTTGTGTTTAGTGTTGACCAAGACGAAAACATTTACTTTTTTTGTCATTAAGAATTTGTTTGGGCTCTACCCTAGACTATAATAGTGATTTAGTCTCGTAAATAGTAAATTAAATATATAATAATTATAAATAATAAATAAATAAAAATAGGGGTTATAGGGTTATAGTCCTTCAGCGTTAACGACTTGTTTGGTTACCCGTAATAGATCATAAAGAATTAAAATGAAGGTAGAGAATGAGTTAGTATGCCCATTAAGGTGTTTGGTATTCTACCATTAGGAATGAGAATAAAAAAAATGAACGACCATTACCTTTGTTCGGTATCAATGGTAAAGAATGAAAATAAACAAGTAAACTTCTATTTCATAGAGTCATTATTAAATATATTTAATAATAAAATTCATTGATTATATTATTTAATACTTTACGTATAAATTTATTGAATAAAACATAAATATTAAATTCCACATGAAATGTGAATAAACTATTGTTTAAAAATTATTAAGTATTTTATTTAACAATTAATTATAAATTAAGAAAAAATCAATAATAAAGTTTATCGGAAAAAAAATCAAGAAGGAAGCTCCTCATGGATCAAAGTAATTAGTAACGTTTTATAACGAAACACCAAACCTTTTCTTTAAAAGGCTAATTGAATTATTAAAAAAAGAAAAGACTAATTGAATTATTAAAAAAGGAAAAGAAAGTCACGGTACAAGTAGCAAATAAGTGATATTTATATAGTGACATAAATTGTAATTTTAAAAATAAAAAATGTATTTATAATTAAAAAAATTATAGTATTGCTTCTCATTCCATTCCTTATTATATTCCGGGGGGTGTAGCCTTAAAATTATGCTTTAAACCTCATTCTTATTCACGATTCATTTCCATTTTTTGTCTCCATTCCTCGTAATCAAACGAAATATTAAGGAATTAATCTTCATTCCTATTTCTTGTGGTCTATTACGAGTAACCAAATAGACCGTAAGGGTATGTTTTGGAGCTTAGAATACTTTTAAACTTTTAACCAAATAAAAAAATAGTGGTGATAAAAAATACTATTTGATAAATTATGTAGTTGTCAAAAGGAAAAAATTCTTTTATCACCACTAATTTTTTTTATAATGGAAAAATAAGTTTTATAGATAATTTTACTGAAAATAATAAATAAATGCATACAAGGTTGAGTTAAAAAATAAAATAAAATTCAATTTTTATTTCTCTTCAATAATCTAAAAATTCTGAATTGGAATTTTCTTTTCAAAACAGCTTTTACTTCCCCTTTTTTTTCTAAACAGGATACTCCTTTTGTAGAGAAAACATAAATAATATTTCATAAATGACTAGAACTTTTTTTAGCTCATTTGAAGTAAAAAAAAAAATATCGTTAATACTCCCGCCTTTTCTCTGTCTTTTCCCTCTTTTATTCCCGCCATACTGACCGCCATTTTTTAATTTAGCAACACCACCACCTACTCATCTCATCCACCAACAACAATAGAAAAAGAACAAGAAAAATAATCATCTCATTACCAACAATAATAAATTGTGGAATCAAGATTGCGATTGTAAAACTTTCAAGTTAGAACAAGTCTTCTTTCTTCCCCGAGCAAAAAAAAGCTTCAACTTCTCCGCCCTTCTGTCCTAATGCGACCATTTCAGAGAGAGCATGAGAAAACACCTTTTGGCTATTACAATTTACATATATGGTATTACAAATTACATACAAAACTTGGCCGGCCTCGACCAATGTCTTCTATACCCCTCCTTCTCTTCATAGTGTTAACGAACTCACTCGAAGATGGTCCAGGAACCACTTCTTCCGGCTCGAAGACAACCTCCCTTTTACCAGCATATCGATAAGAATCCTGCGGCTGCTGGGGAGATGTAGTGCCATTTGAAGGTGGGTTTGCTGTTTCAACAACTGTAAACAGATTGTTACAATTAGAACACAGGACCTTAACGTTAAGATAAAATCTCATATGCTGATACCGCTACTTGCATTGATCACACTCGGTCCAGATTCCCTCGTGCATTGGCTTACTAGGTGAAGCAGGAGTTGTAGAATCTGTTTCTCGAGTCATTTCATCCGTCTCCACACTTGATTTGGTGAAATTGCAGAATCCGTTGGCTTTGGCTTATGAGACGGAGCACAAGTTCTAGAATCACCAGCTTTTGGAGTCCTTTCGAGAGTCTCTGCACTCGGTTTGTTGAAGTTGCAAAATCCATTGGAACCAGGTGTAGGAGATGTATAGGCCTCTGGCTTATGAGACGAAGGAGGAGTCCCAGAATGAGCAGCTTTTGAAGTCCTTCCACGAGTCTTCTTCATACTCGATGTGCTAAAATTGCAAAACCCGTTGGAAGCTGGTGTGGTAGATGCAACCCCAGTATAGGCCTCTGGCTTATGAGACGAAGCAGGAGCTTTTGATGTCCTTCCACGAGTCTTCTTCACACTCGGTTTGCTGAAATTGCAAAATCCATTGGGAGCTGGTGTGGTAGATGCAGCCCCAGTGTAGGCCTCTGGATTATGACACGAAGCAGGAGTGCTAGATTGACCAGTTTTGGGTGTCCTTCCGCGAGTATCCACACTCGATTTGCTGAAATTACAAAATCCGTCGGAACCTGGTGTAGTAGATGCAACCCCATTACGTTGAGACGAAACCTTATGATACAAGTGAACACTCCTCCTCTGGTCATATGCCACTCTCTTAGACTTATCAGACAACAAACCCCAGGCCTCATAGATGAGCTTAAACGCGCCATCAGCTCCAACGAAGTCATTTTTATCCGGATGAAGCATCAAAGCCAACTTCTTGTAATGCTTTCTCACAGTCTCGTCATCAGCAAGTGGATTCACACCAAGTATCCCGTACCAATCCAATTCCCCACTCACTTTGTTCTCTGCAGAAACAAAACATCAAGAGTAGCAATCATCTGTGGAATGCCCTTCATCTCGGGACACATTTTCTGGGATTCAGAGCAAGCTTCCTTGCCCCCAACATGTCTTTTGCAGCAAACTTTTTCCTCGCAATCTCTTTCGATCGGGTGGCCTCATCTTTATTACACTCCATGTCTACTGTCTTCCCTTACTTCTTTTTGCAACAATCTTTCCTTCAATGCGTTATCTAAAGTTACACTCCACAACAAGCTTCAACTAACTCAACCACACACTACAACTCAGAGCGCAAAAAGTTCACACCTTTATTACTTCAGTAAACAAAAAGACCTGCCTACCCAAGTACAAACCCCAATTACACACAAAAGGAACAAACTTTAGCATAAATCTAACCAAGCACAGCACATTTCAAAAACAAAAACACTAAAAAGAACATCATAATAGCATTAAACAACTGAAAACACAAACACAACCCATAAAAAAAAAAAAAAAAAGGAATTTTGCTGATCAAAAGAAAGTGAAACCCTAACTGGCAAGTGGTGTGAAAATTGGAAAAACATGAGTGAGTGAGTGAGTATAAGCAGCATTTACCTCAAAATAGGGAAGGAGTGAGCAGTGTTGATGGATTTGAACCAGAGGCGCCATGGAAAGTAGCATTTCCCTCGTTCAGAAGCTTTTGTTTCATTTTAATAATGCTAACTACTAACTAGTGTACTATTTTGCAGTTTACACGCGCCCCTCTCTTTTCTTAGGCAAGTCTTAAAAAGAATCCCCAGAAAACTGGACATTCCAGTGAAAACTACAAGATCAACTTAGTTGTTTGGATGATACAAGGAGAGGTAGAAAAGAGAAGGTGAGGCAAAAACACTTATAGTTTAAGGTTGAGTTTTTCTATTAAAAAAACAAGTGGGGATATTCCCACTCCAGTAATTGCCATCCACACTCCCATTCTTTGTTTTTACATTTAGATTTACAATTTTATCCTTACTAAAATATAAGACAATAATAATTTTAAAAGAAAGGGGAAAATGGCTATAAAATTAGTTTCATAAAAAATAACTGTAAAAGGATTTGTTGATTAAAAAATAAATAAAAAAATAGAAAAATAAGGTTGCAAAGATGATTTAGTCCCTCAAGCAATCCTTAAATTATGTATATTATATACCATTACTCAAAATTGATTTTAGATAACAACATCACCCCGGTAAATTTATTATTATTATTATTATAAGAATAATTTCATATGGTATTTAATGAAAAAATAACTAAATTTAATTGTGTTTAGTAACCAACAAAATTATTGGGGTGATTTGACAATAATAGATAACATAAAGATGTACATAGACACCATGTATATAATTTAAGGACGAATATGACTAATAATTAAAGGATTGAGTTACTACACATCTTGTATAGGAAATTGTTTATAATTGTTTGGTACTAGATGTTAAGTTAACCCCACCAATTTCTTAGTAAATTTTAGTTGCAAAGTGTTCGCTTCTTACTTCTGCTAAGCGAGCTACCCTCTTATTTATTTTTAGTGTTAAGGGAATCATAAATGTTATCAATATGAATAAAAAAATAAAACAAAAAAAAATTACATTCTGAACCGACGAAGAAAGAAACACTGACAAATCATCACTCTCAGCATATTGCAAACTGTAAGTTGCTTACAGACCAAATTAATAAAAGTATCATATTATATAGACCAAATTAGTTACGATTAGACCACGTAGATCAGATTAAACAAAATTTCATAAAATAGAAACCAAAAATAATTGTTTGAGATTGCATCTGCCATTGAGTTTACTTCTCGCAACACATGAAAAGATGAAGCTTTACGTATTACATTACAAATTACAAACTTTTGGTTAAAAGGAGCACAAGCCAAAATTAGCATCAATCAAACACACAACACAATTCTTTTTAAAATATTTTAATTAAAAATAACAAGAACAGCAACAAACATGAATTAAGTTATAAAATTGGTCCATTTTTTATATAAGAATTTGAGTAATAACTTACTACACTAAACAGTCGTTAGACTCATCCCACAAATTAAATTACAGTGTAGTAAAATCCCAAATCTCCCTCTACAAGTATATCTTCAACTTATACACTATATTACAGATTTAATTAAAATCCCCAATTATAAGCAGGAAATTAAACAAGAAATACAAGAGAGGGAGATTAACCTAGCTAATTTAATCAAGGCGTACGATTCGTCGGTGGCCGCATAGAGATTTGAATTGGTAAGGGTCGACCCGTTCCACTCCCGCCGCAGTTACTGCACGCCATACGACCCGACCCGGAACAAGTCCGACAACCCACATCCCCGTCGGACCAGCGAGAGCAGAGGCACGCGACTCTTCCCGTTCCGTTGCAGGTGGGGCATCTCGTGAAAGGTCCGGCCATGGGTTTCTGCTCCATCACCGATTTGACCAGGACCGCCCCGGCTAAGACACTGAGACCCGTCGCCAACTGGGTCACGACCGGCACCATGGTTGTAGTAGTAGTAGGAGGAGGAGGAGGAGGAGGAGGAGGGGAGATTTGTTTGTGCGGAGATGGATGGTTTTATGGTGCGGAGAATTCGTGATTTTTTTTGGAAGGTGAAAAGGAATTTGGGGATTTTGGTGTTTTTTCGATTTGATTTTGGGGAAGAAAAGTAGACACGTAGACGCGTGAGTGTGTGGGTTTTGTATTCTGTGGTATGGAAGGTTATTTTGTAGGCTTGTGAAATTGGTTTTGGCTCTTTTGGGGCTGCCAATTTCTTTTTGGACGGGCGGGCTGTACCTGTTGATTTTTTTCTTTTTCACAAATAAATTTTTGTTTTACTACTGGACTTTCTGGAAATTATTTGAGGTGAATTTTCTTTTTTGGTAATAATTTGGGAGGTTGATTTATCAGACCAATTCTCGTACGGTACTTAACTTTTTTGTCCTTTGCTCGCTCAGTCAGTCTACAACCACACTAAATCACGATGCTTAAGACCGCTGAGCCAACCACCCCAGGCGCCCTTCTCTACTGGCGCTGCTGCACGTTGCCCGCGTGTTAGCGCACGCGTTTGGCCCATTGGCGCGCGCTCCGTGCGCGCGGGCCGTGACACATTGGACCAACTGTGTTTATTAGTAGTTCATAATTGAAAATAGTAATCAAAATAATTAATTTATTTTAGTCCAGAAACATAATATAATAATGGAACTCAAAGTAATGAAATTCCTATGTTAGTAGGTATTGACGTTTAGAGATTAAAAATGATCATCAATTCCCATTTTATTAACTGCTGAAATGCCTTCTCTTCCTTTTTTCCAATGAAATGTTTCGTATGTCATGTTTGCTTTTTCTAAATAAGAGATTTGTCTCATTTGAGGATCATCAGGCTTCGAGCGAGGATAACTTTCTCAATATAATTTTATCAATTCAAAACAATCGAAATTTTCAAACTTAAGTTAAAAGTGGACAAACTCTTACCGGTTACCACTAAACACACAATGTTGGTCCATGTGCCAAAGTCTATAAGATGGATTAAGAACAATGATCATACTTTATATTAGTCGATACTTTACTTTATTAAATAATTTAGTGAAATTAAAATTGCAATTAATCCAGAGTCAATAACTTTTGAACTTCTCCCTTGACTATGGGAGCTGGTTTCAGCTAATAATTAGTCACATTTTACAAGTGCTTGATATTAATTCGTTAGTCAATCTATTTGGCAAGGTCGGTTTTGGTGTGACTAGGTCATATACATGGAACAGCTTGCAGAAATTCTCCCCTGGCGTCGGCATTTGGCACCATCCTTGCCCATAGGGACTCGGCAGCGACTACTGGACCACAGCCCTAGTGCCATTTCTTTAAACCATACGTTCAAGCATTCAATCACATCAAATATCAAACCCAGATCGCTAGAAAGATAAAAAGCAAGAGAAACTCCAGTACCAAGAATTTACGCACTTGACATAATATGAGATGTAAAAATGTCAAAACAATGGTAACTATTAACTACGGAACGGCCCAGTGCCATTCTTGACATTTCTATGTTGTCTCAAAAGATCTTCAGACAGTAATTCTAAAAACATTAGTAATATTTATCATAAAAATAGAAAATGCTTCAAGAATCTCTCTATACCGGCTTTTCAACTGACTAATGCGGCGAAAAAACAAAAATGAAATTGATAAGTCAGAAAACTTGTCTGATATTAATGTTGATTCTTGAAGTTCTGACATATTCTAAGAAATCATTTTCATGCGTGAAATGTAATTCAAGAGGTGCGATTTCAGCATTTTCCTTGTCCGTGAAGATTCGAGGGACACCTACAAAATTAAAAAATCAAAGCAAAGAGTGGGAAGAGTTAAAAGTCATGAATTGAAGAAGCCAGTTGAACAAAAAGAGCATTTTGATCACAATTTTGACTTAAAATGCAATTTGGTAATAACATCTTCCATCTTTCACGGCAACTACTTCAATAGGCTTATGAATGAAGGTGTATGACAGTAAAAGACAAGCTTTGTTTTATCGTGGTATACTTCTACTAGCTAGCAAATGAGACAAAATCTTTCACAGCAGCATTTAGCTGCCCTAGAGTTTGGTCGCAAAATACTCCACTTCGACAATACATAAAAAGATCCGCATTTCACTACTGGTCTGGTTTCTGAATCTACTGAAAGTATCGTCTCCAAGCATAAAGGAGGAGAAATATTTCCATGATAAAACTCACAACTCAGATTTTTATAGTAAGGCAGTCAATAGGCAGAAAACTAAAACTTACCATGAAAGCACTCCCTTGCTTCACCAGCCATGAGGACCACGTCACCACTTCGGAGAAACATTGTCAATGGTGGATCCTCTCTAGACTTCCCTCCCATAAGGAAAATAGCCTTGCAGCCCAAACTGGGAAGCAAGAGACATTGTCAATACTCAAAAACCAACATACCTCCCTCCTATTCTTTGAGTTGGAAAATAACAGAACAGAGAAAAAAAGTTGCGATATACCTCATGCTTACAATAGGCTTACTCCAATCCGCTTCCATGTCATCCAGGTGGCCCCCAAGTGTATCCCCTGGGAAGAAAAAAGAGATCAGATGAACAACGCAACCATGTGTGCCATTTCTACTTGAAAGCACCTAAACTTTAACCAAAGTGGAAGAAGTTTATAGCCCCAGTGTTCACATGAAATTTAATCAAACCATAAACGAACATATCCTTGAGTCTATATAAGTATATTATTGAATTTAGATGGACTGGTTTTGAAGCATACTGAGGTTAACAGCTTCACATTAAACAGAAACTATAATTAGGAACATTTCATCCGGTTATACTCACAAAAGTTTACCTGATCCAAAATAATTCACTATTGCAGCCTCTGGCTGGAATTCTTCTCCCACAGGCATAGCAGGACTGGCCATTCCTTTAGCTAGCTGGCATAGCGCATCAGGGATCTCGTTATGCGGGAGAGACGTATTGTAATTCCTCTGTACCATGACCAACATACATTTTGAAAACAAGGCCATAGTTAGAGACATGTTTTTTACAGTGGGCAAAGCAGAACACAGTGCTACAAACTAGGTAACATGAGAAAAATGCTTCACAGATGAGTCATGACTAAAACAACAGTCAACAACCAGCACAACAAAAACTAGGAGTAGGAAATCACAATCCAAAATATATTAAATTTGAGGTGAATGCTGCCCTTGTAAGATTGAATGCAACGTCAAATTTTTTAAATTATAAAATGCAAATAACATATACGAAATGGCAATACCTTGGACCAATCAAACTGCAATCCAAGTGTGCTCCAGCGCAACTTCCGCAGCAGCGCTGCAGCCAGAACAGATTTCCCCGTCTTCTTTCTTGACTGAAATTCACGCTCCTCACAAAATTCCCATCCTCCAGTCTCCAAACCATCAAGTTCGCCGTTCCCATGCTCCACCAGCACTTTCCTCTCTTTAGCAGCCACAAACAAATCACGTATAGGCCCATAAATTGCATTGTGGTTTGTCCTGTTAGGCGGCTGTGGAAAACTTGTTAAACTCTCCCTAATCCAACTGCATTGCTCCTCCACACTCAACGCCCCTGGAACAAAATAAAACCCTGCGACAAAACACACCATACAATTTCAATTTCTTGCAACCAGTTACACCAAACCAAAATAACAGATAACGAAGTAACCATTACTTACCCGGCCGGCTTTCCACGCAAAAAACGGGTTGGTCGAAACGACATTGAGGTGCGAGGAATATTCCCAGAGGAAGAGTGCCGTTTTGCTTGTAAGAGTCGAGAATTTCCTTGAAGTCTAAAACCTCCGATAAGTCGACTGGTTTGGGTTGCTTCTTTCTGTTGAATTTGGAGAAGAAGAAGTGAATATTTCAAAACGGCGACGTTGAATGACTAAATGTGATAAAAGTATATGATGATTGTGTACATTACTTTCTGGAGCTCTGATCGTAATACAGTTTGTAGTTCTTCTCTGCTCGCCGGAACGCAGTCCGCTCCGCTTCGTCGGCGACCGCATCGGATCCGTACATGTTTTTAGGGTTTGGTAGCGGTTGTTTTTCGGGCTCAGCTACCGCGGCTGGTGATTTTATATTTTTTACGGCTCAGATCGCACGATTCGCACGGAGTCAAACTCTATGGCGGTTGTTGTAGTACCAGAATTTTCCCGGGTTAGTTTCTTCGCGAAAAGACAGTTAAGACCTCCGTAGCCCGGGATGGAAAGCAGAAAAGCCCGTTTTGACTCGGAGTGGGCTAAGAAATTCACTTTGCCACAAAAGTTTTGGGCCTTCTGAGTTTAGTTAACTTATGGGAAAATATCAGCATTTCCTAACAAACTACTAGTATAATAAAAAAAAGGGAGAATATTTACTAAATTGTGTTTAAAAAAAAGATTTTTAAACTAAATTCAAATTTAAGATTTTTGAAGAACATCTATGATTTTTTTTAAGTGCTGTTTGAAGTATAACAAGAAAATTAATTATGTTTATACCGTGTCACATATTAAGAGTCTGAATTTCATATTGAATCCCCTAACACATAAGGAGGCGATCCATTCCCCATTACCCGTTACCCATGACACAATCTATCATTCTAAGGTTCTCGATAGCTTCAGTGAAAGCCTTTGTGTAACGATCAGATGTTGTACGCTTAAGGGAAGATATGTTCTTGGTAAATACTGGTTAGGTGGAAAACGAGAAGTTTCGACAAGGGCAAATACTTAGCGAACTCTTATTCTTTTAATTAGGTTTAGGTGTAACGAGAGTAATATTCTACTAGTAGGAATGAAATTCTCGTTAATACTCTTTATAATAATACTGATTGAACTAGATACTGCTTCCTTAAAGGAAAGTGTGGAAACCCACACCAATTAACTATTGGAAATAAATACTATACTCATTATATTAAATAGTAAATTGAAGAAAAGAAAAGAAAAGAAATCATGAGATGAGGCCTGGAGGCTAATTCCGTCTTTACCCCATTGACTAGCAAATGATCTCCTCCGACGTCGTTATATCCAGCTTCAGCCATCAATGATCGACAACACAGAAAAAATATCGTTAATCGGATGGACAGCTTAAAGCCAAGTGCTATATAAACCCAAATTTATGCTCCAAAAAATTAAACCAAAAAAAATTAAATCAATAAAAAATACACTAAAATCCTTCCAATTTCCAAGCACAGAGAAGAGAAAAGCACAAGAAAATGGCGTGCAGAACCGCTTTGCGTTGCGTGTTCATGACGGAGCCATGGATAAGCAGCCGCGCCTTCTGTTGTTCGCGCCCTTCCAGTTCCAGAACCGTCGTCGGATTTTCTAATCGCCGGAGTGGATTTTGCGATATAGGAAGACGAAGAAGCAGTAGCATTAAGGCACGTAATTTTCACTCAGCTGCCAGACCAACTCACCTCAGTTGCTCCTACAATAACGATAATAACGGAAATACCTCGTCATTTGAAGAAGAAGAAGAGCAAGGGCCGCCTCAAGAAGCCGTCCTTAAAGCTATTTCCGGTTTGTATCTTCATCCTTTTTTTTCTTTTTGTTAATGCGGTGCCGTTTTATGCAGCAGCATAGATAACAGTAAAAACTGTAGTTTTTCTTCTAGTCATTGAATTAAGGTCGCATTGGAGGATTGGTGGTTTGATATTAGAATGGAGTTTTGAAATCTCTAGAAATCAATTAGTGACTCAACTGTTATAAGCTTCTCTGCGTACATAGTTGAGCCTATTCTGGATGGGCCATGTGAATCATTTTTCATTTTGAGTTGTCTCTGACATAAAATTGTAGTATGAGGATGTCAGTATTCAGTGTCAGCATTTTCTGTTATTTCACCCAAGTTCGTTGTTGAACCATCCTAATTGGAATATAGAGCTACAGGCAGCTAACTGGCCGTTTTTATTTTTAGACAACAAAATAAAATGGTCTGTTGGTATCTAGTGAGTTATGAGCAGATTAACTCTGTATTGGAACAAGTAAACACTTTGAGTTATACTCCCTCTTTCTTTTAATAACTGCCGTTTTAGTATAGTAGAAAAGAGTAAGAGAATGATCTTTGATCTTATTTTATTCCACATTGTTTCATTTTTTCTCCTAATTTTCACTCAAATTACCACACCATTATCAAATTGGGTTGATGCATAATTTTTTTTTTGTCATTTGCACAAAACATATGCTTCGGAAAAGATAAAATGATTAGTATTATGAATAGTAAGAATCCGTAGAAAAACGTCAGTTATTAAAAGATAGAGGGAGTACATTGCATTAGGAAGTCCTGAATTTAGAATGATGGCGTTGACATAAAAGAAAATCTGGAGGAAATTGCAGCTGCAAAACAGAGGTGTGCATTAGAAAAGGTGAAGGGCACCCTTTTAGAGTAAACCTCATGCATAAGGGGTAGAACTGCATAATTTGTTCCTTCTTAGTTATGTCGAAAGCTATGGCCTTGTAACTACATGTCTCGACTTTTTGAGACCCTATTGTATGAAATTGGCTCGTTATACAGGATATTGATGGACCATAATGTTTAGTGCTTTCTCTATTTTCAGAATTTACTTTTATGTAATTGGTGAAAAATACTGATAAGAGACTTTATGTTGGTATTGTGCCCAGAGGTCTCAAAGGCAGAGGGAAGGGTTGGACAAACCACCAATGTTGTTATTGGAGGAACAGTTACCGACGATGCTACTAACGAATGGGTTGCTTTGGATCAGAAGGTACAAATAGGTTTCCTTCATTAGTATTCCACTTTAGTTCCTTCTCTTTTACAATAGGTGAAGAGAATATTCCCTATGTTGTCTGAATCATCATCTTTGCAATAATAATCACAATGCATGGAATGTATAAACACAGCTTCACAGATTTTCGAGCTGACATATTTTTGGTTGCAAGTTGTATTTATATTGTGAAGAAACTTCTTAACTGAGGATTATTCTCTATTTTGGAAATGCAGTGCTGTATATTTGTTAGTTGTGGTCTCAGAATGAGCTGCTTGGCATTAACTGTGGTATTCTTGATTGACTAGGTGAACTCATACCCAACTGTTCGAGGGTTTACAGCAATCGGAACTGGAGGGGATGATTTTGTGCAAGCTATGATAGTTGCAGTTGAGTCTGTGATTCAACAGCCAATCCCGGAGGTACTTTAATCATTTGTTGGTTGAATTTAGAGATGAGAGTGTGTGCTAATAGATAGATGTGTTAGAGGAAACAATTATTGAGGTCTATTTGGGAGTATTAATTTTCTTCTCATTTCAACAACTGCCCTCTGTTGTAAGACGGAAAATGGTTGACTGGTAGTGCTTGCTGGTAGTATGCTCCTGTATGACTGAATTGGGTTCATCCAACTCTTAAGTGGCTGAAGGAAGCAAGATGCAAAATGTTAAACATGCAAACAAATCATGCAAAATCTCTATACTAACATAGGTAGTGATCCCAAATTCAGTATATATTGTCACTTTGTATCTCTAACATTGGACATCTCTGTTTGTATTAACTCAAGAAAAACATACGTGGATAACCTCTGACTGTAATTCTCAAAAGTTACGAATCAGATGAATAATGTGATTTAGTAGACCACCCAAATTCATGCTTTTAACTAGAACTTATGTTAACTCTGATTGTTTTTCCAGTTTTTCTTCCTGTTCAATAAAAATGGGGAATTTGTTTGGGTATAACTATAATTGCTGATGATAATGTATGATGTGTTTTCTCTAGCATTTTCTTTTAATGCTGATTTCTAGGAAATATGTGTTATTTTTATTGTTATTTTTTGAAAGTAGGCAAAATGTGATATTCATTTAACTGATTACTTACAATTTACAAATATATTTTGTCAGGGTCAAGTGAAACAAAAAGTATCATCAAGGGGAAAATATGTCTCCGTCAACATTGGCCCTGTTCAAGTAGATTCCAGTGAGCAGGTCTCCTCTCCCTTTCTCTGTGCTACAAATTTGAAGAAATCCTCCCTTAGCAAGCAATATTAAGCATATTTTGTACTTTGCAAAATTTGTTGAACAAAGCTTTTATTGTGCTGTCCAGGTGCAGGCTGTATACAACGCTATGCGGAGGGATGACCGGATGAAGTACTTCTTGTAGTGTGAACTTCAGTTTTGATTTGTATAGAATGCTGATCAGGTGGGCATCCGTGATTGCCCATTCTCACTAAATTTCTTTACTTGTGCCCTCCCAGTTAGTTGTGTCATTTGACTGATTCTGCAAATTATTCTTGATGAAATTATGGTTCAATGTGTCAGTCCATGCTTGCTTAAGATACAGTTCAAAGAAAAAAAGAAGTTTGTTTAAGATGTACTAGAGTGAGATTTACAATTACAAGCTTATCAGTTGCAGCAGCCTGTTTCTCGGTTCCTTTTTGTACTGTTACACTTTTCTTAACGGGTTAGGGGAAGTTCTGCATAACTTTCGACACTAGCTTACTTCATTTCAACAGCTCTAGCTACTGTGATGGCACCATTTGAATTGAACCTGTTTTCTTGGTCAAAGAATGCACTTGGAATTTTGTTGTTGAGTACTAATGTTGGCTTTGTAATGCTTGTCCTTGCTAGATTCTTGTTTTGATTTTCCACCGTTTCTTGACTTGTAGCTCATCTATCAGCAGCACTTGGAATTTGATATTCGTATAGGTGTTGGTCAATGACTTCTTATGAGGATGTAGATTGGAGATAATATTTTGCAGTTAAGAAATCTTAATTTTAACTTTAGTTGTAATTAAGAATCCCTAAATTGATATTGATTGGAAGCCTGATTGTAGTGGTTGGAAAAAAAGGTTGCTGAGGTGCGGTTTGAGCAAAATTCCAAATGCATACTCATGCGTTGTTATTTGTCAGTAGTTTCTATTAGTTAATAAGTCACCTTTGACTGGTTGACTCGAACTCGAAATCTAACTCATCTTTGTTTTGCGAACTATAAGCTTCATTAGTCCTTTGTTTGACTGGTATGAGTCGTGCCGAACAGTAATGGTCACCAATTCCTGCCAGGGAATGGATTTGAATGCTTTAACTACTAACTTTTTGCAGTATTGCTCTCATTAGAAAACCCAAAAGGAAAACACTCGAGCATACAAAAACTCCTCTCTTGACTGCCGAAATAACAGTAATATCCTGTGTCTACTACATTCTTGACTCTTGTTTTCTTAAGGTATCAATCACGATTATTCTTAAGTTTACGAGTCAAGATTGATTCTACAGTGCACTAAAAAGGTAAGCGCTTTCAAGCAAATGATTACTCGATGAAAAGTAAGTTGCTTCTTTGATTGATCTCTCGGCTAACTAAAATAAAGTACTCACAATAAATAATTATTCGATATTGAATTGACGGTTTGTATAATACACTTAAACCTACACTTCTAACTCTACAATGGGGTTGAGATTCGAGAACGCCTATAAAAGAATATGCTATCAACAAAATTCAAGAATGTAACAGCTCCTCTATTATATTTGCTTAATTGATTATTAATTAATCCACAAAAAAGGCATCTCTAATATAAAATGTGGAATTTTGAAATTAGTCAAAGACC
>NBIL01028738.1:0-10554 GCA_002752925.1 Viola pubescens var. scabriuscula
AGGAACGATCCTTACCACTAGCTACTATATTCATTTGCATGTGTATGGTGAATTGTAATTTATTTATTTTTGACGGTTTCGGCAACCATCATACATATAACTTTTTTTAGTACATTCTATATTTATTTACACTCTAATAAAAGTTGACACATATGGAATATTTAGGAACCATCTTAGAAAATTATAAAAGCTAATAAAATATATTTAGAAAGTTTTGATTTATTTGTCACTATTAGAAAATTAACTTGAATTTTGAATCAATAAAAGTGGATATTGCAACTTGTTTCTTAATATTTTGGCATTAAAGTGGATATTGCAATGGATCATAACAACTAAAGTAAGGTTTAATTCTATGTTGCTCTAATATTCGTGGACAACAATCTCTCTTCCGAATGGAACAATAGGATTGTTTCCTTCAATTCATATAGAAACAACTCGATCAATAATAGGTGAATTATAAATTCTTTGATCAATATTAATATTTTTGTTTATACGAATGTGTAAGTCTTCAAAAGCGAGAAAGTCTTTAAAACTCTTAAACAATCTTGCATCCTCAAGAGCTTTCATTATTTTTTTCACGATGTTCTCATCCAATTCTGCAGCATCAAGTATAGTCATTTGATTTGGCAGTTCATCTTCAGTGTCATAGAAGTAAAGCTAAAAATATCCTGAGTTATTTTCAGCAAGAACCAAATAGGGAGGTTATGGTAAACTTGACATTGAGTTTTAAATGTATACACTTTTCTTCGATGTAGCAAAGATCTTTATCATATTTGACACCAAGTGATGTGAAAGAGAATATATTATTATATTTTTTAATATGCTTTCGAAACTCTCTAACTTCGAGTGATTGAGACGTGAAAAGATCATATAAGTCATCATCATACTTTGTGTGCGCCAAACTAATTTTCCACTTGAGTAACAAAATATCGGTGGCTCAAATTGGAATCTTTTAAAACCACAATACGTACGAGGAGGAACTTGGTTTAATCTATGTTGCGATGAATAAGATGGTCAATATAACAATTGCCTTATGTATAAAAAATTAATTATATTATTTAAACTTGAATAATAAAAAAGACAACTTTTAATATGTGTTCTAATCATGGTAAAAATTTAGAATTATAGTTACAAATCTTAATGTTCATTGGCAATATTCAGAGTTGTGTGTACCCAAATAACTCGACATCTTCTTTTTTTACTTGGCTGACTCAGATTGCTAGTTACTTTTCTTTTTCGTTTATGAGATTCCTTACCATCCATACCTATAAAAAATAAAACCATTAAAGAAGTTATTCAAATTAACTCGAACATAAGATTAAAAACATTAAAAATTTAAAAATTAATTCTTAAATCAATTACCTTAAAAGTTAATCCGGATGTAAAATTAATTCATAAAAATTAACCTAGACATGGATTCCCTCGGGGAGTTTTACTTGGTCTGTCTATCAAAAATTAATTGAATAAAGCATTGTACATGGCTACATGTTAATTAAGTTAGGCTAGTTATGGAGAAAGAATAAAAACTAAGCAATACTAAATCTAATTACCGCTAAAAAATATGATGGAGAAGTTAAATATTATCGGAATAAGTTCGGAAAAAAAGAAAAATACTAAACCAAATTAAAATTAACAAATTATGATCTAACTGACCAAATGTTCACTCCTAAACTAAATATCAATCTTACTCACTCTCAACAACATGTCTTTTTATTAAAACATTACAAACATTATTTGATCTATTATAGCACAAAACATCACAACACTGATATCTTAAAAGAAAATTGAATTATTTTGTTAAGTGGCGTCCACTCTCTAAACCCACGCCACTCTCAACAACATGCCCTAAACCCAACCCATCTGAAGAAACCCATGAACGATCCGAATCCTGACCTCCATGTTATTTTAGCCCTCACGCTTATCAACTTGTCACCCATCATCTTCGATTTGGACTTGGACTGACGTGTGTGGAATCCGCCGGATAATTGGGCCCCTCCTATAGGTCTAGTTTTTGTGGCAAAGTAGGCAAGTATGATTGGGTTTGAGCGATTCCTCAAGTTCGTGGCTTGCGTGGCAACTCTCAGGTTGAAGAAATTCGTCAATGAGGAGAACGAGAATCACATGGGTGTTTTCTTGCTCCTTCCCTAAGAAAACGCACTAGATATCTTCCATATCAGACTGAGGTTTTCTAATTCATTCCTGATACCTAATACGTAGAGGTCCTTGTACCTAAGAAGAACGCTAACCTCTAAGTGAGAGACTTTGACATACTCCCTTAAGCAACAAAGACTGGTTGCTCTATAAACACTTCTTTCAACAAATCACCATAAAGAAAAGCATTCTTGATATTTAACTAGTGTAAAGGTCATTCTCGAGAGTCAGCTAAGGAAATGAATAATTAGATAGTAGATAGCCTGGCCACAAGAGAAAAAGTATCAGAACAATTCACCTCATAAGTTTGAGCATACCCTTTTGCCACAAGTCTCGCCTTAAGCCTTGCTACAGATCCATTGGGATTGACCTTCACTTCTTGCAACTCTCTTTCCCTTGGGTAAATCCACAAATCACAAGTGCAGTTTGATCTCCTTTAGCATTGCAGTTTTTCAGCTAGAATGACTTAAGCCTCCTTAACCGTTCTTTAACAACATTATTGCTAAAGAATGAAATTTACCAATGTATCCCAAATGGCTTTGTCGGTGTTTGAATCAATATCAATAAGAAAGGTCTCTTCAATTAAGGATGACAATAAGGCGCCGATTAACATATTTTCTTGTTGCACCTAAGTGAAATAATTAAGATTGGAATTCGGGTTAGAGTTTTTCTTAGGTGGACGAGCTAGGAGTAGAGCCACAAATGTAGCTAAAGAGACCAAGATTCCAAATAAAGGCTCAACTATAGCTTTTCGGTAAAGATATTTGGTGTTGGTGAGTTTGAGAGAGATGGCTTGACTAGGTTTTGTGATAGAGATGATTTTGGTTTGAGAAAGAAGAGTTATTGACGGAAGACATGATAAAAAAGAAGAAGAGCAACTCATGTGAGAGTGTTTCGCTACCAAGTTGAGATTAAGAATAGAGAAGAATGATTAGAAATCATTGTGTATCATGTGTACATAGACACAATCATAGTATCTCAAGATAATTACATAGCGTTATGATAAAGTACAAGTGATAAACACATGATAATAACAAGTATAATGGTAGGCGAAATAAGTGTGATCAAGAGGAGTGCTTGTGTTCTTCTTAATGAGCTTTAAACCAACTAAGCTAGTTATTTTATCAAATTGCTGGTGGGTGGAAATTTTGGCTGTCATTGGATTGGTCAGTGGTATTTGTGTCCTATGATAATTATTGATTTACCATCACTGACATGTATTCAAATACAATATTGACACCTATATAAAGATGCACATGTCGTAGTTTGTATTGACAACAAACTCTTTCTCTCTCTTCAGATCAAATAAAATAAAATCTCTTCTTGTGATAATGGCAAACCTAAAGAGCACCATCTTTGGTGTGTTTTTAGGTTTTCTGATACTCTCTTACTCCATTTCACTCGGTGAGAGTCTCCTATAAGAGAATGATATTTCTAATACCTTCAACTCCTTCTTGTTTGGAATATCGGGTGGTATTGTCGTTTGCATTGGAATAAATTTCTACATGGTTCGTTCTCGAGGTCGTTCGATTACAACAAGCTTTTACACCATATTTGTCATTCATCATTTTCTAGTAGCATATATTTTTTATGCTACCCTCCATGCCCTATTTCACTCTACCTCGAGAGCACGAGGTCGGGAACGAAAGATTGGATTGTGGTTTTTCTGGTTTCCCTCACAGTAATGGTTGGATTCTATCCAACCTTGCCACAATGGATGTTATTTATGATGAGTTACTCTTAACTTAGCTCTTCACTTCTTCTCATTGCTCAAGAGCCCTATTGTTTGGGATATCAAATGATATACGCTCGCTGACATGTGTCCAAATACAATATTGACACTTATACAGAGACGCACATGGCGAAGCCAGATCACATTATCATGATCATCTCTCTCTTATTAGTTCAAAAAAAATCTCTTTTAGTGTTAATGGCTAACTTGAAGACACCGCCTTCTAGTGTATTGATGGGTGTCAAATTTGTCAAAAATAAATTTAACTTATCATTAACTATAAGGATTTGCAAATAATGGTAAGAGTTTCGATCCATAGAGAACGGGTAACCTTAAAACAAGGTGAAGACCAAATGAAAATAAATAAGTAAACAAAAAGGGGGGAGGTTTCTTCCCTGGACCTAGGGAAGATGAGGGTTTTATAAGAACTAATTGATAAAAGAAAAAGAATGCAATCAAAACAGTAAATAAATAAATAATAAATAAGATCAGATGATAAAGAAGTTCCCGGTAAAGATATACCCAAGGTTATAATTCACATATATTGATCATCAGTACAAAGATGTTCAGAATTGAGTTTCATAGGGAGGCTATAGAAATCAGGTTCACTTTGACTTCCTACTCTCCTCCTAATTAAGTTTCTTAAAGAGACCCTCTATCAAGAATCCTAACCTTCCTAGTAATCCTAAGGTTCACTTATAGAATTTTAATTGGTTAGTTGATAAAAACAATCAGAGATCTTTCCTAAGCCTAAGGATCACTTCATTTCCCCCTATAACCTAATTCTTCTCTATCGCTAATTGAGTCTAGCTCGTTCACTAAGAGTTCCGGCCAGGCACAAGCTAGTTGCTTATAAATTCCTTTTAAAATTTGTAGACTCAATGTTATTAGGCAAGATGTAATTTATTTAAGTTAAAAACTTAAGTTGATCACTCTTCAATCAAACAATAATAATTTGGGAAGAAATCAGAAGAGAAGTGATAATACAAATAGGCCTTTTGAGGCCCAGCAAGGGTCTCTCAGGGGTATTCCTGACCTTTTATCACCGACACAGGGGGTCCCGATATATGCACCTGCCGGATTATTTCCTCACTAACATCCGGGTCTGCCAGATAAGTATATTGTCTTACTTTCTTAGGGAATCTATCGCGTAAACTGTGTACATACCGGTATGGGTACTTGCACTCGAGTAACGTGTGTCCAAGAGGACCCACAGGGTGAGGCTATAAATACTCCCCTCCTCCCCTGCAAGAAAGGGAGGATAAACACGCGTGTACTAAAACCCTACCATTATAAACACTCCAACCTGATACTTTCCCTTTACAGAATTTACTCCCTAGAAATATCTACTGACTTGATCGTTGGAGCTTCTACGTCGGAGACCCCCTCCGGCGCTTTGCAGGTGGCCTAGGAGCAACGAGATTACAGATCTGCCCTCACCCCAGTTCGTAGATTATCAAGAAGAAATATGAAATTCAAAACTTGTTAAATTCGTTTTGACCTCACAATATTGGAATCATAACTCTTGGAATCTTTACCAGGAATGATTTACTTAGCTAGAGAAAGATATAATAAAATAAAAATAAAAATAATTGCGTAAAATCAGAAATCTCCTCGTCTCAAGGAAGAAGACGAGGAGAGTAGAAAACCATGGTGTTTCTCTCTAGTCGCAGCCAAAACAGAGAAGAAGAGATGATAGATGACGCTTCTCTGTTTTGCGACTCTCCTACTTAAATAATCTGTAAAAACTAATTTTTGTCCTTATCTTTCCTAGAGTTCTAGATAAAATATAAAACTGATTGTCCTCATCTCTTTTGAAGTTTTACAAAGATCAAACTCTGTTGGATAAGCTTCCTTTGTGTTTAGCTGTGCTGGCGCATGTTTTCTATCCAGCGGCCCAGGCCCACTGTTTTGACTCCCAAGCCCAGCTGCAGTCTTCTTAGGTCTAGGGAAGAGGCCTTCAGCACTGACTGTCTCCTAGGCCTAGGAGCGGGGTCACATTGCGCTGCTGTTGGAGCGATCATCTCTTAGGTCTAGGGAAGAGGCCTTCGGCACTATTGTTGAACTCTTTGATCCACTTTCTTCTTTTTGCTTTATTTTCTTGGCGTTTCTGTTACTTTTCTTCTTCTTTGGTTCTTTTGTCTGGTTTCTACAAAAAGTAAGAGAATAGACCAAATATCAGCACTATCATTATCTAAAAATGGTATAATAGATGATGAATTTATACAAAATAAGCATCCAATCATGTATATTTAGATTTTTTGATATTTTGTTACTCAATTTTGCTAGGAGGGAGGCTCTTCTCTAAGAAAGTGAGTTTTCTAATACATTCAACTCTTTTTTGTTCGGGGTATCGGGTGATACCTTTAATTGATTAGAACCAATTTCTACATTGTTCACCCTTCTTATTGCCATTATCACAAAAAAATATTTTCTGATACTTTAACCTCATTTCTGTATTTACATTCTATACACCGTTCAACGGAGATGCAATCAACTTCGAAGGCGCCAATGCCGCCCTCAGAACCCTCAATATCGCTGAAATCTTCAGCAGATTCGTCACTTGCATTCTTTGCCTGAGGATGAACATTGAAGAAATGATCAACTCTCTCATTGAAGGTTTCGTACCTAGAGCCGCCACATTTCTGGCAAAAAAACTTGCAACTAAAGTGTGAGCCTCGGTTGTGCTTGTTTAGGCGAGATTGACTTGAAAATCCTTTTACCTCATAGGAATGCAAACAAGACGTTTCTCCTCTATTTTTTATCATTCTAGCTCTTGCGCTTGTTTGTATTTCTCATCATTGCAATTGATTTTTAGGGATTTTATTGTGGTGAGAGATGGTGAGAAGAAGAGAACTTTTTATCAAACTTTAAATGAAAAAAAATCTTCTCACCAGTTCTTAAAGACTAGATAATAATTTATATGCTAAAACTAATGATGTTTAAACTTCTACAAGTTATTAATACTTTTTTATATTTAAAGTTACATACTTAAGTTTTATGATTTTATTTTTATTTTCTTCATATTCTTAAAGTTTATTTTTTAATGATTTTCTATTAAACTATTTTCTTGCTATTTCCCTCGTATATTTCAATGTTTATTGCTTCTCATTAATCTTACTTATGTTTGCAATGCATTTCTGCATTACTTGTTATTTATTTTCTTCCTTTCCAATTTTTTTATTTTTTTTACTTTCCAAAAGTCTAAATTGTAGAGACAATAAAGGAAAATATGCTTAAAGATGATGTAAAGACCAATCCAAGGAATGGACATTCATAATTTGACTTAATTATCAAATTTTCCCTGTATGACTCTTTATCTTTTTTTGGTGTATCAAATAAACTCAAAGTTATGACTTTTCCTATCAATTAACCCTTATTAACATTTTTGCTCGGAAGTAAAGCTCCAACACATCATCAGCGTGAAATAATATTTTTAATTAAGATATCATTAGAGTAAAAAATAATCGAGCAATATTTATTATAAAAATTATTTCCACATGTATAATAAAAGTTATGTTGTACGCCATGGTTGTGTCATTATAGCAACATTTAGGGTTTAAAATGTCAAAAAAATATTTAATGGATAGGAAAATTCATTCTTTGGGCTTATTTGATACACCAAAAAAAAAAAAAAAGGGTCATATCAAAATGGAAGACAAAATATAAAACTCAATTGATAGTTATACTTTCATAATTTGAATTTATTTTACAGGATTCGACTCACCTTATATTTGTCTAATAAACATGATATGTCATGTTATATTATTCTCATCCATTCATAAATAATAGTTTGAATTGTTGGGCTTGTGGCCCCCCTTCCTATGTGGAGAAAGGCCCAATAGGTGCAAGCCCACTAGTCTCATTTTTTCTTGTAGAGGGAGTCTTTTTTAGAAAAGAGAGCAGAAAAAGAGGGGTGAGAGAAAAAGAAAGGAGAAACAATTTCGCACAAACTCAGAGCTGTTGTGGTAGATTCATCACTGCGATTTCGTTCACCGTTGCATTGGGCTGAAATTTGGACAGCATGTTCGAAACTTCTGGTTCTTAAATCTGAACGGTTAGATCAGTGAGAAGTTATCTGAGGTAGGAGAAATCCAATCCTGACAGACGCAACAAAATTCTAGTTTTTGCCTTTTCTTGGTTCTCTATTTTTATGCTTTTTGCTTTGTTGTTTGCCTAGTTGTTGAGCACGATTTGTGCTGCAATTTGAGACTCTCCTGTGCCCTCATTTTGATCATAGTGGAGCTTGATTGACTGGCTTGTGCCCGTAATTTTTACTTCTCACATAGAGAAGATTTTCACGTTAAAATCTTAGTGTCTCTTTGTGTTTGAGATATATTAGTTGCTGCTATTATTTGTTGTTGCTCCTCATAGATTCTCGCAAGTAGGGGAAATTGTTTTCCGTTGCATATTGCTCTATTGAGTTGTTGCTGTCATTGTGTTTAATTTCCCATCAGAGTAGTAACGGAGCCAGGTTTGAGGCTATTTGACTTGCTTGAATGATGAAGGCAAATACAAATAGGATGTTCAGTTTGAATGACACTAATTATCACTTATGGACGGGTAAAATGAAGGATTTGTTACTTGTGAAGAAGTTGCATCGTCCTGTGTTTTCTACTGAGAAGCCGGGATCCATGTCTAATGAGGATTGAAATTTTGAGCATCAACAGGTTTGTGGTTTTATTCGGCAGTATGTAGGCGACAATGTTTACAATCACATTACTAATGAGGAAAATGCAAACTCCTAGTGGAAGAAAATTGAATCAAAATTGAATTTTTATATGCTTCTAAATCAGGGAATAATAAATTGTATTTGTTGAATTCTTTGATGAATTTGAGGTACAAGGAAGGGACTTCTATTTCATATCACTTGAATGATTTTCAAGGACTTCTAGATCGATTGTCAAGAATGGGTATCAAGTTTGATGATGAAGTGTTAGGACTATGGCTACTGAATACTCTACCAGATTCTTGGGAAATATTTCGAGTTTCAATTACGAATTCAGTTCCTGATGGTGTTGTCTCTTTGTAAAATATAAAGGGAAGTGTCCTTAATGAGGAGATGAGAAGGAGGCATATGGTACTTCATCTCATTCCGAGGTACTTGTTACTGACAACAGGGGGAGAAGTCAGAGAAAGGAACTGAAAGGTGGTAGGGACAAGAGCATAAGTAAGTCCAAGTCCGGATACAAGAATGTGGAGTGTCATTATTGTCACAAAACAGGGCACATACAGAAGAATTATTTTTAATGGAAAAGGGAGAGAAAAGACAATAAGTGTAAGCAGAAAGAGAAGGATCCTAGTGATGATGATCGTGTCACTGCGGCTACTTATGATGATCTTATTATTCTCCGTGACCATGATTCAGTTAATCTTGTATCAGACGAGAGCATGTGGATAATTGATAGTACTGCTACGCTGCATGTTACACCAGGAAAGAAGTTCTTCACATCTTACACTTTTGGTGATTTTGGAGTGTTGAAGATGGGTAATGATGGTGTAGCTAAGGTAGTTGGTATTGGTGATTTTTGCCTGCAAACCAATATGGGAATGCAGTTGTTGCTTAGAGGAATCAAACATGCTCCGGATGTCCGCTTTAATTTGATCTCTGTGCAGATGCTTGATGATGGTGGCTATGATAATCACTTTGGTCCTAGGAAATGGAAACTCACCAGAGGTAACTTGGTTATGGCCAGATGGGAGAAAATTACAAAACTGTATTGGACAAAAGCATTGGTTGCTAAAGACAGTATGAATGCCATGGATATGGAGGCTTCTTTGTGGCACCGAAGGCTTAGTCATATCAGTGAAAAATGGCTGAATTGTTTAGCTAAAAAGGATGTGCTTCCGGGATTGAAGAGTTTTGAGTTGGAGAAATATTCTCATTGCATGGCTGGTAAGCAAACTAGAGTATCATTTAAGAAGCATCCTCCCTCAAGGAAGTCAGAGTTGGTTGAATTGGTGTATTCTGATGTTTGTGGTCCGTTAAAGGTAAAGTCATTTGGTGATGCACTTTACTTTATTACTTTTATTGATGATTGCTCCACGAAGCTTTGGGTTTATGCATTGAAGACAAAGGACAAGGTGCTGGAGAAATTCAAACAATTCTAGGTTTTGGTTAAGAGACAGCCAGGCAAGAAACTGAAATGCATTTATACTGACAATGGTGGTGAGTATTGTGGACCATTTGATGTTTATTGCAAGCAGCAAGGTATTAGACATGAAAAGACTCCTCCCAAAACTCCCCAACTGAATGGTTTAGCACAGAGGATGATGTGATCACGTGTCGTGAACACAAAAGGGAGGATCTAGCTCTTGACTTTGCGGAAAGAACAAACATACGAAAACAAAGAACAAAAGGAGACGCAGCAGAAAGGAAGCAAAAAGGAAGGAAAACTACCCGGATTGAAGAAAGCGGAGGGAGTTGGAGAGGGTAGATTGAACACCTGAATGATCGGATCTTGAGCTTTGCTTGCAGATCTGCTTGAACACGGGTAGGATTGTTCAAGAAATGCCAAAATCATCAAGATCCGGATCCGAGAATCCGCACAAATGGAGGTAGCAACGAACTACACACGTGAAGGATCTTCGTATTTTTACTTGACTCGAGCCACAGCGATCCAAGACCAAGGCAAGCACCAAGGATCTTATTTCCCAACGAGAGATAAGGA
>NBIL01028783.1:0-11715 GCA_002752925.1 Viola pubescens var. scabriuscula
AAACGTTGATGTCAGCCTCCGCCACTGCCTTCATTCATCTTGTAGACCCACTTGCACCCAATTACATTCTTTCCCTTATGAGGTTTTACTAGCTCCCAAGTATCATTCTTTTGTAGTGACCCCATCTCTTCCACCATTGCTTCCATCCACTTTTCTTTCTCCAGACTAGCAACTGCTTCCATTGCGTTCGATGAGATCACAACTGTCCTACGTCAGCAAAAACAAACGAAGAAGACGAATGATGAAGGTCTTCAATCAGAAAGTTTGGTTGCTAAGCATGGAAGAGGCAAAGAGAAGAATGGAGGCAAGTCTTCAAGAGGAAAGTCTAGAGGGAGGTCCAAAGTTCATGACTAAGGATGTCGTGTTCTACAAGTGCAAACTAAAAGGGAGCGAATGTCCCTCGTGGAAGTCAGGCAAAGAGAAGAATGAGGATTCTTCTAGGACAGCAACTATCGTGATGGATAACTCTTCAGACGAGGAGGTGTTGGTAGCAACTGCTGAAAATGAATCTTTCCTCACTCCATACAACAACGTCGTGGTGAGATGCTCATACGAATCTGGTAGGGAACTGAGAAGCATCAATGATTTCTCTTCATCTACAAGCATGACCTCAATTCTTTCCAGGTTAGTGACCTTATGAATGAATTGGTCAATAAAGTCATGAATATCTTCTAAGTCTACCAGCCTCATCAAATAAAGTTCCTTCTTCAAGATCAACCTGTTCGAAATTATCTTCGACAGATAATTTATCTTCAGTTTCTTCTATAGCTCTTGTATCGTCTTCTGATTATAAACATTATAGACCATCGAATCAGTAAGACAAGAACGTATTGTGTTGAACGCTTGTTTCTGGATCTCCTCCCAATCGTCGCCGCTCATCTTTTCTGGCTTTGCCTCCAACAAAGCCTAATGACACTTTTGTTTCACAAGGAGATGTGTGACTCTAACTTGCCATATGGTGAAGTTATTCTTCCTGTTGAACTTCTCAAAAGCCATGGTTATATACGACTCGCTCATCTTATTGCAATCGTCGATTCAACCACAAAAATGAATCTATACTCTAGAACTAGAGCTCCGATACCAATTGTTGTGAAATTCAATTCACCTTGAACCGACTCATACAATAATAAGCTCGCAAAATAAAAGTAAAGAGAAAAGAAAAGAATAAAAGGACACGAGTGTTTACGTAGTTCGGCAATGTGCCTACTCCACGGATAGAGATCGACTGAGAATTTTACTAATAGAGAAAAGATTACAAAATACAAAAGATAAACTCTCAAACCCAAAACCCGAACCAACGTACACCCCGAAAATTATACACACTCTCTCTTTTGCACCCACTAGGATTTTACACTCATAATCTTACACCTCTCTACTCACACCGTCTCACTTTTTACTCACACCCTCTCACTTTCTGCACACACCACACTAACTCTTTTGTATTGAGCTAATACTCATACAACTCACCCTATTTTCCAATTGCCATGCCACCCAATTATATAGATGCAACGGTTGCATGACTTTGTTCCAAAGTCAAACACGATGGTTGTCATTTAATGCAACCAAAGAAAAAATGAAGTTGGTGTAGTAATATTCCAATAAATGACTCACATTTTCCTTTCTTTAATTTCAAGCCAATTTTACAACACATTTTAACTGTAAAAACACAATCCAATAGAATCATTAGTTTCGATTATCACAAATTAATTAGCCAGAATTATATTCTTCTAATTGCCCAATTAAGATATACTAGAATTTTGGCAGCAAACATTTTTTATATTGGAAATATATAAAGGTAATCAATGATGATAAGATGATCAATATTTATTTGACACGGCTAGTTTTAATACAATAATTAAGAAATATTAGGGATAAACATATGAAAAAATCCAATTAATTAACTTTATGAGAACTACAAATTGACATATAAAACGCAACAAAAAAAATGATCAAATATGATACTCCCTCCGGGGTTAATTAAACGTCATTTTAGGATTTGCTTTTACTGTTCATTTTACTTGTATTTTTAGTGTTAAACCTACTGAATATTGAGATGCGAAAAAGTCATTTAAAAAACCCCGGAGGGAGTAGTAAACTATAAAAATTGAAAGGGAGTAATAATAAAGACGGTGACTCATGTGAATAGAGAGTTAATAATAAGTTGGTATTGGGGGAGTTGGGTATAATTTTCCATTACATTGAGGTTGAAGTCGGTGATGGATCTTTTCATGACCATCCAAAAAAGACAAATCCATCAAAAATTAGTTTTGTATTTTTTCATTTTTATATTTTTGTTACTAGAGACTTATTTTTCACTATTATGAATAGAACCATGACCTCCCTCGGAAAAAAAACATGCACTACTTCAGCTATTGATTTTTCAAAAAATATTAAAATAAAAATATTTAATTATCTTTATTAAATATCAATGAATTTGATAAGAATGAGCTGTTAATTTGTTGCGAAATATTTTTTTAAGCCTTAGAAGAGTATCGAAGCACACTTTCCGGTTTCATCAAAATGGGGTCTTCCCCAAAAGTATAACCTAAAGGTACCGACTTTTTTAAAACTTGCAAAAGATGAAAGCTAAAAGTTACGATTTTACTGAGAAATTTGACGAGGGAATGAGGATCGAGTAATGGGAGTAATGGTGGTGATGGGTTTGGAGAATCATCAAGCTTCTTTTGTAGGTGAGGGCAGAGCAGCTACTCGAGAAAGATGAGATTGTAGCAGCTAATTAATATACCAATAAACCCATTCGCACCCCTTTATAATTATTGTTTTTAATACCGTAATTCAATGATAATAATTTATATATTTTTATTGAATTTTTTGTTGTTGTTGTCTAACTTTTCTTTTTCTGCATACTCAATCAAGAATCATTAAAGTTATTAATTAATCCTGTTGGAAATTGTTTCATTGCACTACAATTATAAAGGATAAACATAATGTTTATTATGTCTATCAGGATCAAGATCCTCCTCTTTGTAAGGGGTTAGCCTCATAATTTCATACATGGAGAAATAAGGTTTAATTTACTGCCTTTTCCCTGTGTGACAGCATGGAGGCAATCCTACAAAGATACGAGAGATACTCACCTGCAGAGCAGCAGCTTCTTCCAAGTGGCAGCAGTGATCAGGTATTTATTTTGTGCAATAAATAACACAGATATGGTGGGTTCATTTCTGTACAGAATAGAAGCTCATGCATGCGATCCCCTCATGAAAATTTTAATTTCCCACCTTTTTCTTTTATAATGGTAAAAAATCTATGAGTTTGTAGGTGAATGGTAGTTTTTGTAAAAGAAAAGATAATATAAATAGGATCATGTGACAAGAGTTTGGGTTGCTGGCTTGCTTGTTGCATGTGATTGGCTTAATACATTACAAAACTCCAAATTGAAAATGTGCTTGAATGTGTTAGAACACTTCATGTATATATTATTCAATATTATTGATTTAATATTTGTAAAATTGATTTCATGGTGCATGAAAGTAGAGAATCTCCTCATTTGATGTTCATAAATGTTTGCTATATGTATATACACGTAAAATGTGACTAAGGGACTTAAGGTAGGTCACGAGTTCGATCCGTTATGTCTTAGATTTCTATGGCTTAATAACTTATTCATGGATGCTACTTAGGGAACATGGTCTTTTGAGTACCCAAAGCTTCTGGCTACAGTGGAGCTCTTGCAAAGAAACATCAGGTACTGTTATATTAGTATATATTTTGCATTCTGCTGTTTCATTTTTCAGTTTGACCTAATTTGAGGTGAGACTCTTTGCATGTATGATTGATCTGTAGGCACTTCTCTGGAGAAGATCTGGATACTTTGAACTTGAGAGAGCTTCAACATTTGGAGCAGCAAATCGATAATGCTCTTAAGCGCATACGAGTGAAAAAGGTTAACCTGTACATATTGTGATATGATCATCAGATAGACATTAATTTCTATATATATACATATATATAGCTGCTAACTCAAGAAATATTTGGTTTGACATTATCATTTCGCAGAACCATCTCATCCATGAATCCATTTCACAGATGCAGAAGAGGGTAGGATTCTTGCACTTCTGCATGCTATTTTCTTGAAACCTTTTCCTACAGTTAGTTTAATTAGGTGACTTTGCAATTGTACACTGGATTTTGCCAATTCCGGCTACAACATGTCATAGATTACACCCGACGCAAATAAGTAGTAGAATTCACCACTAATACCCGAAAAAAACCCCACTTCTTGTGTCGTAGGAACGGTAATGTATGACATGGCACAACGAGAATACCTAATAAACAATCCTTGGTTACAGGAAAGGGCATTGCAGGAGCAGAACGGCATGTTAGCAGAAAAGGTATATAGATCGCTCTTCACTACCAATTGTATAAAACTAGATTGCATCTTAACATTAGAAGCTACTTTGGTTGCCATAAACATACAGCTCAAGGAAAATGAATCGGCATTAGCTGAGCCCGCGCAGCAGGAGCAGCAGCAAAACCTTGGTCAAAGCTCATACATCTTCATGCAACCGCCACCACCACCAGCGCGATCTCAGCCAGCAACATTGCCACTTCCTTCTCTAACCATTGGGTAAGCAACCCTTTCCCGTTACACGATATTCCAAAGGAAAATGCTTCACTTGCATCGACTAACATGAGAAAACAAAAAAAATGGTGCAGGGACACCTTGCGCACCAGAGGAGGCCGGAACGAACAAGACAAGGTTGGGGCTCGAACTCAGCCTGTTACCAACAGGTTGATCCCGCCGTGGATGCTTCACCATGCCAATGGATAGAAGCATTAGAGAAACAGCAAAAAGCTGTATATGCAAATAAATGGCAAAATTGATATGTGAAAGTGAAGAGTGTGATATTAATATATCACTTTCTTTGCCTTGTTTTTTTCCTTTTATTTTATGGTAATTTTGGCAAGGATTGTCTGTAATTTTACCAAACTTGTATTCTGAATTGTCGGACAGACTTCTCTGCCGACAGAAAGGTTTATCGTAATGCATGAAGGCTGCACATCTAAGAAAACCTCACTGCCAATTTTAGTTTTAATCATTTGAGAAACAACCCTACAAATCATACAAGAAACTCAAACTGTAGCTATAGTTAAGCATTTTGGATTACTGTTCTCCATATCATGCACAGATATACATGGGCCATATCATTAAAAGGAGAAAAATTGCGTGTCTTTAAACGCATGCATTCAAGCTTTCTACTGTGCAATGAAGAATGCATTTACAGGTTCACTGACAGACATACGATTCTTGAATCTTGATTGGCCTCCAAGATTCATGCCATCTGCCGGGAACATATTGCTATGTAACGAATGACTATCTTACACAATAAAAGGGAGCCCCATCGGCTATTGCTGTTTGACTAGTACGATCGATAGATATTACATACAAGAAGAAACATACAGTAGCACAGGTGGGAGGAATCAACCCCAGTTAAACTGTTTGCTCAATAATTCCTACCGCTCATATCATCTTCACAACCGATGTCACCACCATCAAGTGAATACTCCCTGTGGTAAAAGAGTTGTTCAGAGCAACGCATATTTGCCATAATAAGCAACCAGAAACAATGAAACAATAGCAAAAAGCAAATGCTAAAAAACTCACGTGCAAATATTGGAAGCAGCAAAAATATGTGCTCGCATACAAGGGTTGATGGGGGTTCAGGGGAACTCAAACTCAACTAGTGTATAATAAATTGAGCTTCTTCACATAAATCAACAACCATATGCATAATAAAGTCAGTCCACAACTACAAGGCTGTCCTATATCACCGATAAAATTTTCACTTTTAGACAAGGTTTTATGATCGTGCAGTTAAGAACTGAATATTATAACACAAACAAAATAGAAGACAACAGGTCGGAGATTATTCCATTAGCCATAGTAAAAATAGATACCTTAATCTTCCACAGAGCCGGGCTAAAGAATCTGCTCCAGTTCGGTATGCAACATCCTCAATCTCAGATGCATTTGACAGAGTCGCGTGATCTGCAAGTCTAAACTCGCACAGCTCTTTCAAGGAACAAGCATCAGTCAACACTGCCGAATGGCCACCGCCAGCAGCAAGCTTTCGCACCTTGCCGATACACCTGCAACAGAGCACTTCCATCAAACCCAGGAAGCTAATAGCTTTGCAGTAGCTACTAAAGAAATTTGGTTATACATACCAGTCGACTGGTGATGGATACCACGCATATGTAGATTTCTCATTAGCAGCCTGACCATAGAGGTTGTAACCCCATCCATGTATTGTTCCATCCCTAAAAGAAACAAGTGTGTGACAATCCCCACAAGCAACATGTTGCACGCCAGTTGGGACTACCAAAGCTGGGATATTTCTGAAGAACGGTTCAGACTTGCCAGGAATTGAAAAGGATCCAGTTTGGGGTCCAAGTCCCAATTGCCCATTTTGGCCACTACCCCAAACATAAAGGGCTCCTCTCTGAGTAACAGCACAAGTGTGTACACCTCCACATGCAATATCTTTTATGGCAATTCCATCAAGGGCAACGACTCGCCTTGGCAGTAACTCTTTGTTCCCGGATTGAAGAGAAGTGTGCCCAAGTTGACCTATACCTCCCAGGCCCCAGGTATAGCTGCAAGTCATAAAGGTTATAATATCAACGATAAAAAAAAGTGGATGCACAGATAAATGGCAAGGAGGTTCTGAAGAATATTTCTAGCATATGTATTGTGTGTGCGCTTCTTTATTTTTAGGATAAGCTCTACATTATGTGTTGGAACATGGTCGTATGATAAAAAAATAATACCATTTCAGTAAAAAAATGGTTATGAAACTGAAAATACTTCTTTGACCATATCAGCACAGATGGTCTTATTTTTCTAGTATTAACATGGTGAAAGAAAGGTATATCATGTATGAGAGCAAACTATGCATCCCAAAAATGACAAATGAGAAGGACTAAAAGGTATAACCAACAAAAAGAACTATTGCCCTTATGTACTCCTTCCCAAAGCTACAATATCTCCTACACAATATTAATCAGTCATCCAAACGTCAACCTTCAATGTGTTCAATCTCAACTCTCATTCTTACGCAGCTGCCTCACATAAAAAGGAAGTAGGTCCCTTTATCTAATAGGTGAATGATATGAAGAATTTAACTGAAGCAAGAAAATATATCCTAGATAAAGATGAGCTACAGAACTGGAATTTTAGCAATCCCAACAGGAATACCATTCATCCTCTATGTTGTCATCGGATGAAGTATAGTTTCCAAGACACTAATGCTTCTTTATTCCTTCTATGGAAACCCCACCAGGAATAACCTGAGGTATGAATGCAACCTCCTTCATGAAAACGACAAAGAATAACAAAATCAAGAAATCTACAGGCTAACAACAAAAACTGCCTGTTTTAGTTGTTTTTTTTGTTTTGTTTTTACCAAAGCCTGTTTCAGTTGTTGATATACCTATAAAATACTGAAAACAAACTTCATCTAAAGCAGTCATATTCCCAATATGCTGCAATGAGCAATCATAACATAAATGTGCGCACAGGCTATCATAGGCAACCATGCTACTCAGCGTCAAGAGTGGAATTGGTCTAGCACATCTAGAACTACCACATGGATACTGCTACTGGGTTTATATTTTATCGTGTTTTTTATACCGTCAGAAAAGAGCTGTGATAAAGCTCCACTAGTGATACTTTGATGTATGACTTATATTCTATCTGTTACTAGACAACAGCTGAGGACAGAACGCGGACATCATACATCGAAAACAGAGGGGGGTGGAAACTACCAAAGCTATTGGTTACTCGCAGAATTAACTACATGTAGAACAGTTTTATTTCGTAGTGTAACCAAGGCTGAGAAAAGAGACTTGCATATCAGAATGCATTGCATTTCCATTGCATCCCATCTTCCAGCTAGACGTCAAAGTCCCAAAGAAGACTTTCCAAGCTTCAAAGAGAGTTAAATGAGCCATGCCGATAACCATAGTCATGCTTAAAAGTAGAACTTATATCCATCTAATAAGTCCTTCAAGTAACTTACACCTCTCCTTTTTCAGATATAGCCGCTGTGTGGTACTTGCCGCATGACACTTGGGTAATCTTCACAAGTTCAGGGGCTTCGTCGAGAAACTTTGCATATGCACTTATTATGCGAGGCCCTTGCAGTCCTTCACAGGTGACACCTCTGCCAAGTTGACCATACTTATTGTAGCCTGGTTTAGAAAGAGGAATGAGAAATAGACCAATAGGTGGGAAGAGATTAATACCAACTTTTGTGTTTCCTCTAGTAGTTCAAATGTAAAAAAATTGTACATACATATAACCATGAGAACTGAGCACATTAGAAAGTTGACAATTACAAAAATCAAGCAATTGCCACTCGGAAAATTTAATCAAAACAATAGCATATTGAGCATCAAGAAAACCATTTACCCCAAGCTTGTAGTAAGCCGTCCTCTGATAAAGCCACTACATGAACTGCACCACAGGAGACCTGTCTGATGACCTGAAACAAGTAAAATACAGAATCCAGATCAGTTCAATATATGGAAGCAAGACAGACAATTGAAGACACCTCAATGCTTATTGCCTATGATTGACAAGAATCTACCATCTAAACAAAATAACTCCACCATCTCAGGTAAAGTGTTAACAATGGAGTGACTCCATAGTACCCTAATAAATTATCATTAAGTAGCTACATATGCCAGCTACTAGGGTGTCCAAACACACAAAAAAAGTCAAATCCAAGCCATCACGTACCGTGTTTGGTGCAAAGGCCCCCCAAAACAAGTGTGGATAATTTGAACCCTGTGATAGACATCATCAATACATAATAAAGAATGTACTAACTTCCATGGAATTCAGGATATAGTTACATACCAAGAAGTAATAACATGAAATATATACCAATTCAGAGTTAGGAAAAACGACAACTTATGTGGGATACATGTACAACCTGATTTTGTCCCCAAACCCAAAGTCTTCTCGGTGAGAGAGATCCATCATTGTTACAAGGCTCTGCAATAGCAGCAGTACAATTTGCACCACAAGATACAGATTTGACAAACTCTGTGTCCAATTGCTTTACTCTCTCTGGGTACTTCCTACCCTCCTCAGTGCCATCTCCCAATTGACCGAATTTATTAGCACCTGATCCGCACAACCAGGTCAAACTTTGAATAATGACACTGCACAAGCATAAAATTGTACAATAGAGATACAAATGCACTAAAAGAAGCTTTGAATGGTGAAAGGGAAATAAAAAATCTTCACGCTTAACTCCGGTAGCATAATTATTACCCCATGCTCAACCAAACACGAGAAACAGCATTTCAATGGAAATTATTAGAGTAAACATTTCCGTGTTAAACGAACATTATGATGCAATCAAAACCCAAAAACTAGACAGCATGAAGGAATGTGATAGTGGATGATACTCGGACATGAAGAAGAAAACATTAGATTCAAATCTAAAAGATAATATCAGTGGTAGGGATAAGCTATGATCTTTGGCTGCAAAGAATCACAATCCACCAGGAGGAAAACAATAATAGTAGTAACAATGATAATAACAACAATACCGGGTACTAATTGTGACAGTTTAGCAGCATAGTAAGATATGATCTCAATAAATAATTAGAGATATGCTAACTGGAATTATGCACAATGAAATCAGTAAACAAGAGCAAACCCCAAGTGAAAAGGGATCCATCAGAAGCCACAGCCGCAGTGTGCTCATAGCCACAAGCTATATCGAGCCAGCGAGCATTGGCACCAGCTGGACAGCCAAAGAGTTCAGGACGAAGCTGTTTTGGAATCCTCAATTGCTTCTCTCTCCCTTTCCTGCCTGTTTGACCACTGAAGTTATAACCCCACACATAAAGTGCACTCTTTGTGGGCAGATTGATAGACTTGGTGATGTTCTCTCCAATAATTTCATGAATATCCATTAAAATTCTGCAATTTCGTTTTATTTACCAAAAGAAAAGAAACAGCCCATCAATACAGTATCCAACTGATCAGCAGAAAACAAGGTAGATTGTAACAAAAATTGGTCCTTTCGTTCAAACTTTTGATGACCCATATGCCATTTAGCAAAAACGATGTCAATTTTTTCAATGGGTCCTATCATGCGAGTGTTTTTGGTAGCTAGGAAAAGAAGAAAAGTAAAGAAAGCACATGAGGCAGATGAAACGGAAGCATACCTTTTCTTCTATCCGAAAAATCTGTGAAACAAAAAGGTTGGAACAGACTAAAAAGGAGTACGTTGATGATGAAAGAAGGCAGCAAAGGAGATTTTTCAAGGTAGTTGCTTGTGTTTGTACGATAATGTGATGTGCGTTCTTTGGGTGATTGCTAAAGAGCGAAAGACCAGGGGAGGAAGTCGGAATCTTACGTTGTTCCGACAAAAGAGGAGATTTTTTGGTCGGGTCATGGTACAGGTACAGGTACGGGTACGGGCCACAACTGATACCTACCTGTAGTATCTTTTAGAAAATTTACTCTTTTTCTTTTAGTGTTGGTAGGAAAATTCAAGTTTATAAAGTTTTCTAATTTTAATATTTTTAATAGTTAAAAATCTCAAAAATGGTAAAAACAATTGCTAAAAATAATTAAAGGTTGGAGAAAAAAATGTAAAAATATAATAAAGTTCATTCACTTAAAAAATTAATTAGTAAACTTGAAAAAAATATATTAAGAGAGAAAAAAATTGAAAATAATTACAAAATATATTTAAGCTATTTTTTATTATCTTAGCCCCTACCGTATATATTTTTTTACAATCCCCTACCATATTTCTTACTACAATTTTTTTTGCAATTTTTACTATTTTATTTGACTTTCTAAATTACTATAAAATTTCAAATTGTAATTTATTAGAACCTATAAGATTTATATTTTAAGTTTTGAAGTTATAATGTCTCAAAAGGTTGTCTAATTATATTTTTCAAGATAGCAATTGAAAATTTAGAATAATTACCCATTAATATATATTTTTCCATTGGTTAATATGAGGAATAATTATAGAGTAATAAGAGATTTTTCACTTTTCAAGACAGCCGCTAGCATTTTATTAGAATTTTATTGGTATGTGTATTTTATGTTAATTTGACATTTATAAAATAATAGAGCGAGTAACAATTTATTATTTTTACTCGTTGGTTTNTATTATTTTGATACTTTTACTACACGAATAAAATTATGACGCATATATAAAAATACCAAACTAAAAGAAATAACAAATATAAGTAGTAAATTAACACTAATTAATGTACTTAACACAAATTTATGAACGAGTAATAAATTGACAAAAATAAATAAATACATGTACCAAATATATTATTAATTTTGATATTATATGTTCACTCATACTAACTCCACACCCGTTAGTCATTTGTGTGAGTTCTTTTTTTTCGTCTATATATTATACTCCTTCTGTCCTTTAATAACTGACATTTTTTTACGGATTCTTATTGTTCATAATACTTGTCATTTTATTTTTTTCGGAGCATATATTTTATACAAATGACAAAAAAAAATCTGCATCAACCCAATTTAATGATGATGTGGTAATTTGAGTAGAAATTATGAGTAAAAATGAAATAATGTGGAATAAAATGAGATTAAAGATCATTGTTCTACGAATTTTTACTATTCTAAAAAGACATTTTTTCGAAAACGGAGGGAGTACTGTAAACTATAAAGCT
>NBIL01028807.1:0-15296 GCA_002752925.1 Viola pubescens var. scabriuscula
CTCTCCCTATAAAATAGCTAAGGCGGAAATAAAGGAAATTAAATCCTAATTAAACTCTAAATTATATTTGAATTGTATTTGAAAACTCTCATCCTCACATTAAGACGAGGACAGTTGGACGTCACTCTGATGCTTCCTTGGATAATCACCAATAATCATCATGTTGGTGGGAGTCTTCCGCTAGTGCCGCTTAATTCCAGAATTGGACTCAACCTTCTCATTTGTGCTCCGTTCTTCTCCGAAGATGTTTCCTACAATAATCAAATGATTCACACAAAAAATCAATAGCAAACCATTCGAAAATCAAAGAAAACAAGTGGTAAAACTACTGCAATAAAAGCTCAATCATGCATCGTTGTAAGATTTTTTTCAAATTAGCCAAGCACTCAATAAAATAATTGCTATAAATAGTAGAATCATCCATAAATACCTCAATTTTGTTCTTGAGGAATTCGGAGAATATACTTACCAAACATCTCTGAAAAGTCGCGGGGGTGTTGCAGTCGAAGGGTATTCTCCTATAAGCAAAAGTGTCAATAGGCAGGTGAATGTAGTCTTTTCTTGATCTTCGAGGGCTACTGGATTTTGGTGGTAACCGGACTACCCATCTGATTTAGTGCTTATTTTATACATTTTCATCATCTACTTTGACCATATTTGAGATGATGATACTGCTAATTCGGGCGTATTTCCTTCCTTTTTACAGAAACCAGTCACAAGAACCAAATAAGGAAGAAAGGAACAAAAACCCAGAAAATAGAGCAAAAAGGAATCAGTGGTGACCAAGAGCTAAAAACATTAGAATCGGGAATCTTCCCTAGGCCTAGGCGAGAGCACATCGCACTAGACCTAAGAAGATGGCAGCGGAACCAATGGGCCGCAAGTGGGATTGGGATGTGAATTGAAAAAGGAGTGCATCAAAGAGCTTTTTGAAACCTTGATAAAGTCTATCTTCTATCAGCTGGAAAACCCAAAAGGATAAGATACAATTCCTTATTTTATTATTTAGGATTTTATCTTTTAGAGATAATCAAGGAAAAGTTTTACTACTTAAACTTTCCTTGTGCCATCTTCCGAGGACATCTTTTGAGTCTATTATTATTATTTTAACTATTTTAGATTTTGAATTTCGAATAATATTAGTTTTCAATTTCAAAACTCTATTTTCTCTCCTCTCTTCGTCTTCCTCCTTGGGAAGACAATGGAGGAGGAGTTCATCTTCTTTGATTTTAATTATGTATTTCGTTATGATTCGTTTTATTTGTGAGATCTAATGCACTTGTATTTCTTCTCTTTTTGATTTCTTGTCAATTTATTCTTGTTTGATTTAAAAGTGATCAACTTAGGTTTTAAACATGAATAATTACATTTTTCCTAATAACTTTGGGTGTACATTGTTAAGAGGAATCAGTAGGTAACTAACTTGTGGCCAGCCGGGACTCAGTTAGAGAAAATGAAGAACTAGGTTTATAGGGATGAGGAGGTCTCTTCCCTAGGTCGAGGGTTAAGTCTCTCCCTATTTTTATCAATCAACTAGTTAAACCCTATAAGTAAACCTAAGGATTGCTAGACGATTAGGGTTCTTAATAGAGAGATTTCTTTAAGAAACTTGATATAGGAGGAGAGTAGGAAGTCAAAGTGAACCTGGTTTTTATAGCTTCCCTATAAGTCAGAAATGAAAATCATTGAATCAATGATCAAAGTTTATGAATCATAACTAGAAGTTGACATTTGCTAGGAATTTGTTTCTTTTTGTTTCATCTCATTCTTTTATGTTTTCTTTTCAATAGTTTAATTAGTTTTAAATCTCAAATCAAAATCCCTTTTGTTCGTTTACTTATTTGTTTTCATCTGGTCTTCGTCTTGTTTTAAGCCTATCCATTCTATGTGGATCGAACCACTTACCGTTATTTGCAAACTTTATAATTAATGATAAGTTGAATTTATTTTTGACGGTTTCGACACCCATCAAATTTTGGTGCCGTTGCCGGGGAGAGGTCTTAAGGCTAGACCAAGGAGAAGCCCAATTTTTTTTTTACTTTTATTTGATTTTTCAATTTTTCTTTGATGACTAGTTTCAATTCTTTCTCTCCATTAACCCCTGTTTCTCAGTATTTTAATGCCGATAATTTTGGTGAAGGACGTATGATAGCCTTTGAAGGATGTTATTGTCTACCACAGTGGGGATATGAACCATACAATTATCCATACACATCTACTCACTCTCCCGCTTGGTGGAACCAATCAAATTTCAATTGTGGAGTGTAACATAAACCTAATTGTCACTATTTTTAGGCTCCATAACTTACACTAGATCCTTCAAATGCAGGTGAGTCTTTTGAAGATATACTGAAATCTTTTATGCAGGAAACTCAGGCAAGAATAGAAAATTTAGCGGAGCAAATAGGACAACTCGCCTCATCTACATTGCATGAGCAAGAGACAAATGGATGTATATCTTCAGACCTCGAACCTAACACAGAGCATGATGTTAGAGCTGTCACTTTGTTGAGTGATAAAAATCTACCAGACTATTTGGACTCTTCCCTAGGCTAAGGGATAGGTCGACATATGAGGCAGAAGTTGTTACCCAACCAAGTCAGCTTAATCACACCGAGAATCATCCTAGCAATTCAATAGATCAGAAAATATCTTGTTACAAGGAAGAGCAAGTGCAGATACCACCTTTTCTAGAAAGATTTACGAGTACTAAGGAGGGTAGAGAGTATCTTTTGGATGTTTTTTTATAGGGGTGAGGCAAATCCTTCAATTTTAAATTATGAACTTTGTTTTGCTATATTCATGAAAAAAATATGCTTAAGTGGTAATAAATATTTGAGTGCAGGTGAGAATGTTGCTGCAATTATTCGAAGGATGTTACCACCCAAATCCAACAATTGAGGCGATGATTTAAAAGAGAGGGAGGATTTGTTTGTGACTAAGGAAGTACAAGGATTTTTTCTATCAGACAATTTCGACTCTTCCCTTGACCAAGGAAAGAGTCCAAATTTAGAGGTAGAAATTGATTTACAACCAGATCAACCAACTCGAATACATAATCTTCTTGAAAATTTAGTGGATAAGGAGATGAAGATAGGGGAGACTTGTCAATCCATTGAGCCAAAGAAGAAAGTGAGGAAGATTGAGAAAGAGATGAATGTGGTCATGAAATCACAAGCGGTTGTGTGTAAAAGGGAGGATCTGCAATTTATTGATTTTTTTTATCCTTTTATTGAATCACTTTCACTCACAACCAATTTTTTTCATTTATTTTATAGGAACCCAAAATAAAACGTGAATCATATAATGGTTATCTACAAAATGCTCTGCTGGAAGACCATGCACTACATTCGATCATTCACATCAAATTAAGTGCATGGAAAGCATTCAGTAGAATTGGTTTACGAATGATGCTTGGAAGTCGAGCCTAAGAATATAAAATAAAGGTGCTACATGGGAGGCAACCCATACGTTTTGTTTTAATTTTTAAGTTATTTTGTTTTCAATAAAAAGGATTACCCTTTTGGGATATGACTAGTGGATGTTTTTTATTTTTCACTGAAAGGAACAGGTGAAAAAAAAACTACAAAGGCAAAAATTGAGGACTCATCCCTAGGCCTAGGGAAGAGTTCAGTGTCGGGGAAACAATAAGCTGAATTTCCACCAGAGAGAAAATTACCACGTCATTAAAATCGAAGGGTATAAAAAGGTAGCAATTACTCTCCCACTACACTCACAAAACCTCTACAATTTCCCTCTCAAAAAACACTTATCCCTCTCTCTTGAAAAAGCTGAAACACTTTTTCTACCTTCTCTGACCTACCAAAAACTCATCTCCACCATTCACGATGCCCAAAACTAAGAATAATGCTAGGCGTGGTATCCTCTACCCACCACTACAAGAAGAAACCACCCAATTCCTCCATCCTCAAATATAGCACCAGTTTGATAGCAAAACCTTCACTAGTAGAAGCCCTAAACCCTCCATCTATAGCTGCTAATGCAATTCCACCAGAAAACACGACTCTCATGGCGGAATCTCCAAAAACCACAACTTCAGAGAGAGAAAACCAGCCCGAAGTAGGGGCGGATGAGGAGATCTTCTTTAGCGCCATGAAGAATCTTGTTATAGATGCCGACCTAGATTCAACAACGGAGGAGGAAGATGAACCCTAGGGAATAAAGGAGTCGAACTAGGGTGTAGGTGAAGAAGACGAAGAGGAAAGAGGAGCTAAGGACTTCAATGAGCCCACTCCTAGGTCTACTAAAGAGACCTTTGTCTCCCTTGATTCAACCAACTATAGAGACTCCGACACCATTAGTGATTCCACTTTCAATCTCGCTCGCGAGGAAGTTCTAGAGGTCCCTTTTGAGTCCGATCTAGAAAATATTCCCCTGCTCTTAACCAGCCAGCTGAACCAACTATGGATGACCCATCCCTAGGCTAAGGAAAAGCTCCTGACTCAGACCTTGTTCCTAGGTCTAGGAAAGAGGACGTTGTGATTTCTGCTCTACTGCAGAGACAAGAAGAGCAGGCTGATCTCTTGAAGTAGCTCCTGGATAAAAATAAAATCGCCAATGAGCTCAACAGATAGCTCATAGAGAGGCTATAAAGAGCCTTTGCACCACCATCAACCCCTACTACTTGATCCCTACCCTAGGTTATATTTTTCCTTTCCATTTCTTCTTTTTTTGTTTTTCATTTTTCTTTTTGCTTGTGTTTTGTTTTCTCTTATTATTTTCTCCAAACTCACACATTGAGGACAATGTGTCATTTAAGTGTGGGGGAGGAATTTTAGTTTTGTGACTTTTTTGTGAATATATGCTATGATAGTGGTTTATTTTTTCATTTTCATTTTTCATTTTTGTGTTAATTAGTTTTTAATTAGAATTTTCTGCATGATTTTTGTTTCTTTTTCTCTGTGTGTTTCTAGGTTAGCTTTGCATGATTGTATATTTGTTTTTTTTTTCAAATCATAATTCACTCTGCATTCAATCATTTGCTTCACCAATGAAAATACACATGACACTTGTTTGATCAAATCCATGCTCTAGTATCAGGGGAGTTAATGAGCTTAACATGATCAATGCTTAAGAGACATATATCCTAATAGACTCAGAATATCTTACTCATCCCTATAGTTTCATGACAACCTAGCTTGGAATTTGTGAAATGATTATGGGAACTCCCAAAACTGTTTTGCCATAACTCAATTAAAATGATCACTTTGAACATATATGGTTGCTCAATTTTTTATTTTGCTTGCATGAGAGTCATTTCTTTTGATATGTGTGTAAGTGTTGTGCCTTTGATATTTCCACCACCAGTCCTTTTTCCAGAAGGTGTGGATGGTTCGGCATCCTCACCCTCATAATTTTCTGGTTGTCGGTAGTGTGCTAACCCCCTTAAGGGCTGAAACTGGTACCATGGTAGTGTGCGTGAAACACATGCATATTTTTATTACTTTTGAACTACTAAGAATGCAAAAAATTGTTGTAAAAAGAAAGGAAAAAAGGAAAAGAAAAGAAATGAAAAGTTCTGGGAGTTGTTGTGCCCAAAAAGAACAAAAGCAAAGCTTTGAAAAATATTGTGCAATGCTAGGAAAGAAAAGAAAAAAGCGGTAGGGAAAAAGGACAATGAAAAAGTGATGAATCATAATGGTAAGTTTTGTTGTGATTATGTGATGCATTGTAATTAGATTTGCTTGAACTAATTGTGCAAATGTGTGAGAGTCACCAGCTGTATATCATCAAGGTTTAATGGCTGGGCTAAATAAAATGAAAGAAATTGTTTCGTTCCCTCAATTATGACTTGAATGCATAGCTAGATATCATGGCACTATTTGGATGTTGAGATGTTTAGGGTATTGATTGGTTCCTGATAGTCTAGTATGGATTTGGTAATTGAAGTGTCTAGGTAATTCCAGTGGTGAGGCTGATGATTGAAGAAAATTATGAGTTCATGGTTTCATGTTTGTTTTTATTTTGCGTTGAAAATGCTTGAGGGCAAGCATTAGGGCAGTGTGGGGTATTTAATTGAGTGTTTATTTTGTACATTTTCATCATCTATTTTGACCCTATTTGAGATTATGATACTGCTAATTCAGGCGTATTTCCTTCCTTTTTACAGAAACAAATCGTAATAACCAAAGAAGGAAGAAAGGAACAAAAAAGCCCAAAAAAGATAGCCACAAGGAATCAGTAGTGATCAAGAGCTGAAAACATCAAAATTGGGACTCTTCCCTAGGCCTAGGAGAGCACATCGCAATAGACCTGGGAAGATAGCAGCGGAACCAATGGGTTGTGAGTGGGCTTGGGATGCAAATTGAAAGAGGAGTGCGTCAAAGAGCTTTTTGAAACCCTGATAATCTTTATCTTCTGTCAGCTGGAAAACCCAAAAGGATCAGATACAATTCCTTATTTTATTATTTAGGATTTTATCTTTTAGAGATAATCAAGGAAAATTTTTACTACTTAAACTTTCCTTGTGCCATTTTCCGAGGACATCTTTTGAGTCTATTATTATTCTTTTAATTCTTTTAGATTTCGAATTTCGAATTATAGTAGTTTTCAATTTTAAAACTCTGTTTTCTCTCCTCTCTTCGTCTTCCTCCTTGGGAAGATAATGGAGGAGGAGTTCATCTTCTTTGATTTTAATTATGTATTTCATTTCTAGCTAAACTTCTTTATTCCTAGTGAACGCAACTAATTGTTATGATTCATTTTATTTGTGAGATCTAATGCACTTGTATTTCTTCTCTTTCTTATTTCGTGTCAATTTATTCTTGTTTGATTTAAGAGTGATCAACTTAGGGCTTAAACATGAATAATTACAGTTTTTTCCAATAAATTTGGATCTACATTGTTAAAAGGAATCAGTAGGCAACTAACTTGTGGCCAGTCGGGACTTAGTTAGAGAAAGTGAAGAATTAGGTTGATAAGGATGAGTGTGTCTCTTCCTTAAGTCTAGGGTTAAGTCTCTCCCTGTTTTTATCAATCAATTTGTTAAATCCTATAAGTGAACCTTAGGATTGCTAGACGATTAGGGTTCTTAATAGAGAGATTTCTTTAAGAAACTTGATATAAGAGGAGAGTAGGAAGTCAAAGTGAACCTGATTTCTATAGCTTCCCTATAAGTCAAAAATTAAATCCATTGAATCAATGATCAAAGTTTATGAATCATAACTGGAAGTTGACATTTGATAGGAATTTGTTTTTTTTTTTTTTCATCTCATTCTTTTATGTTTTCTTTTCATTACCTTAATAAGTTTTAAATCTCAAATCCAAACCCTCTTTGTTCGTTTACTTACTTATTTTCATCTGGTTTTCGTCTTGTTTTAAGCCTACCCATTCTCTGTGGATCGAACCTCACCATTATTTGCAACCTTTCTAATTAATGATAAGTTGAATTTATTTTTGACGGTTTCGACACCCATCAATAATGTGTCTTTCCCGCGAGAGGCTCTAACATCTGGTTAATAAAAGGTAAAGGGGAGTGGTCTTTTCGTGTTGCAGCATTCAATTTTCGGTAGTCAATGAAGACTCGCCAGCCATTCTGGATACGTGTAGGAATAAGCTCGTTGTTTTGTCTTGTGGTAATAGTGATACTGGTCTTCTTGAGCACGACCTGAACAGTTGACCTAAGTTCTATCGAAGATGGGGTATATGACCCAAGCATCTAGTAGTTTAAGAATTTCCTTCTTAACAACGTCCATCATTAGTGGGTTTAACTGCCTCTGAGGTTTACGTATAAATTTGCTTTCTTCTTCTAGATGGATGCGATGGGTACAAAGGGCTGGTGAAAGTCCTTTAATGTCTGCTATGGTCCATCCGATGACTTGCTTGAATTCTTTACGTACAAAAATAAGCTTTGTCTCTTCACAAGGATCGAGCTTGTTGGAGATGATGACAAGGAATGTCTCATTGTTCCCTAGGTCAGAGTATTTGAGATGTGTCGGGAGAGTCTTCAATTCCAAAGTGGGTGCCTACACAATAGATGGGGCAAGTTTAGAGTGTGTAGTAGGTTATTCTACTAGGGTAGTGTTGTTAGTAACAAAGTCATAAGCATCTAGGTCAATAATGCAATCTTTCAAATCCTATGACCCTACCATCTGGTCTTCTAGTTCTTTCAGAACATCATGCGTGATACTCCTATCGATGGAAAGCTCCAAAATATCGTTAGTATAAAAAATCAGAGAATAAGTCAGTGATGGGGTCTATAATGTCAATAAAATTAACACTAAAAAAATCAACAGGATATTTCATGGCATAAAGCATGTTGAATTTAATAATCTCGCCATCAAATTCTAAAGAGATAGTTGCATCATGCAAAGCAATCTTGCCTCTGGCGATCCTGAGGAAAGGTCTACCCAACAATACATCAGATGTTTTGGAAGACAAATCATCCTCCATATCTATGACATAAAAATCAGCAGGGAATATGAAGTCATCTACTTGGATCAAGATGTCCTCAATCACACCCACGGGGTGAATTAACGATCAATCGACTAGCTGGATAACTACTCTGGTCTCCTTCAGAGGTCCTATGTCGAGAGTTAAATATCGTCAAGGGCATGACGTTAATTCCAGCACCTAAATAACACATAGCTTTCCCTATGAATTTGTCACCTATTTTGCATGGAATGACAAACATGCATTGGTCTTGCACTTTGGTGGTAGCTTTCTTTAAATAACTGCAGAAATGTTAGCGTCTACAGTAATCCTTTCCACATCAGAAATTCTATTTTTGTTAGTACACAGGGATTTCAGAAATTTATCATAGAGAGGTATATTCATAATAGCATGCAACAAAGGAATATTTAATTGAACCTTTCTGAAAATATCTGAAATTTCCCGCTCCTCCTCGTCCTTCTTGGTTTTGATAAGCCTTGAAGGAAAGAGGGGGTCAGTTACCTTGATAATGTATTCTTTGGAGAATTCTGGCTTTTGGTAGGTGACTTTGGCCTAGTGGTCTTAGGGACCATTCGGTTTCTAACTCAAGATCTATATTAGGAGCAAGTTGTATATTGTCTGGTACTATTGACTCCTTCTTAGTTGTGAGATGGGGATTGATGCAGTTGGGTACCGCTCCTCAAGGAGATAGCACTGACATTGTGCTTGGGATTAGGTTCTGTTTGAGGAAGGAGACGGCCTTGATTTCTCAGTTCTTTGATCTCGGAAGTAATGTATCCCATCTATTTCTGCATGTCCATAACGACAGTAGTGAGTTTAGTAAGTGGATCTTCATGTGGAGCATTGGTGATTTACCCTTGAGGCATCTAGTTGGGGTACTATTGAAAGTTTGGTCTTGGTTGAAAGTGTTGGAGATTGAAGGGAGGTTGACTTGGGTTCTGGTTTTGGTTTGGTTGGTTGTTGGACCAACTGAAATTGGGATGTTGCCTTCATCTCGAGTTGTAAGTGTTGGAGTAAGGGTCTAGTTTCCTAGGTGCTCCATTATAGTTACCAACAACATTAACTTGGAATTCTTCAGGGATGATGGGGCAAGCATCGGTGGGATGATCTAGAAGACTATAGAGACCACATGTTTTGACTTGGGTATGTTGTCTGATGGACATGGTCTGTAATAGGTTAGTGATGGTGTTTAGTTGTGATGAGTTGAGGATGAGTTGAAATTTTATTGCAGTGACTCTTACATCACTAGCCGGTAGTGCACATTCAGATGGCATACTATTTTTAGACATGCGTTCAATCAATGCATTAGCTGCGATTGGTGTGAGAGCACAAAAGGATCCCTGATTGGCTAAGTTGAGATAGGCTTTGTCATTCTCCTTCATCCCTTCATAGAAATACTAGATTAAGGAATGATCGGCGAGGCCATGAGAGGGGCGTAGAGTCTGCATTCATTTGAATCTCTCATAATATTGATGAAGGTTCTCATCATCTTTCTGCTGGATTGAGACAAGCCTCTTTTGGGTGGCTCTAGCCATCTTAGCGGGATAGTATTTATCTGTGAAAGCTTTGGACATCTACTCCTAGTTGGTGCTTGACTTGGTCGGGAGACTGAAAAAACATGTTTGCGCATCCTCTTGGAAAGACCAAGGGAAAGCCCGTAGCTTGGTATGATTGGTTTGGACTTGCTTTAGTTTCATGGTCTCACAATGAAAATGCAATAGTTTAAGGTGTTGATAAGGGTTCCCTTTGGATAGACCATGGAACTGGGGCAAGTAACGCAAAATAGAGGATTTGATGACCCAGTCATGAGCAACTGTTGGGTATTCAATGCAGAGGGGGATTGATTGTTCATGAGCGGCATTAAGATCCTAGATTTTTTTTCTCCTTATTCAATGCAGAGGGGAATGTGTGGTACTAGTTCACTTGTGGCGAGGTCAAGTTGAATAGGTTATGGGTGTCCTCGAAATGCTGGCTAGAAGCTTCGTCTGTGTCAAGGGGTAGTCGTCTAGAAAACCTTCTGAGTCCTTGTTCTGTCCTGGTGATTTCAGGATCAAACGGTGTGAGTTCTGAATGGTTCGACCTACTCATACACAAAAGAACAAATCAGTACTATAGTCCCCGGCAACGGCGCCAAAATTTGATCAGTTTTCGAAACCGTAAAAAATAATAAAAAATAAATCTTATAGCCACTATGCAAAAATAAATTGCGTATAGTGATAATAGGGTCGATCCTCAGGGACTCGGCAAGATGTATTCTTCCAATAATAACCAAGTAATAACAAACGAAACAAGTAACAGTAAAAAATGGGGTTTTGAAAATAAAGCAAAGTAAGCAAAAGATTTAACTCAAGGAGAGAAGATTTCTAAGTAAAGATCTATCACTAGTTATGATTGGGGCCAACTGATCATCGGTTCAAAGGTATTCTATTCTTAACTCATAGGTGTTCTGTAGAGACCAGGTACACTTACGTCTCTTGCTTTTAATCATATGAGAAGTTTATCCAGAAGGCACTTAAGAACAAACCTTAACTACTCCCTCCTTCCCCCATTGTTTGTTGTTTGAGTGTTTTGCCCATTCTTTAAGAAAACACTGTGCGGGTTGTGTAACTACCATATTGGCAGTCACTAATCCATGTATTAATGAAACTGCCACTCATCTCTTTCAACATACAGTCTGTTTTGGCTTCCCGGCAAACTTTCACAAATTGCCTCCTAATTCCTCCCAAATTTTCAATTCGTTCAATTGCAAAATTCAAATTGTTTTCGCCTAAATTGGAACTATGCTCTCTCACTCCAGTTGCCCATTTTTCCACCCATCTTCCTCAATCTCCTTTGCGGTTTACAATTTATTTTTAAATTTATTTCCTGTAAAAACAATGGAAGACAATGAATTCGACGCTCTCAACTTGTTTCAAATGAATCCTCCACCACATTCTATCACGTTGTTAGTTAATGAAGGCCTAGAATACCCCAGCCGAAATGAGGATGAAGCCACTGCAGATGGAGCTGGAGAAATGCCCCCAAACACGCAATATTTGGACGATATCCACGAAGATTTGGCAAACATTAACGAAAATCCAGTATCTGACATTAATGCACAAGGTAAAGTTTTTCAACATACAGAGTCTGGTTGTAAATTTTATGATGTTCAGGTTTATCTGAATGGAGTATATGATGTTGTTTTGTTAATGATAGGTCTCAGTCAGGGAAGAAGAGAACTCTGTCCTGAGGATAGAGTCGCAACCTATAATATGCTTTTACAAATAAGTGTTAATGGAAAGCTGAAGAAGCCAACAACAAGGGAGGTTGCTGATAAATTTAATGTGCACATTCGATCAATTTAGAGGCTTTAGAAAAGGGGTAGGGACTCCAACAACCACAGCGTTTCTCTTAATAGAGTTAAGAATTGTGGCAGAAAGAGGATTGAATTTGATATCCAGAAAATTAGAGATATTCCTTTAAGGGATAGAACAACCCTAAAGTCTCTTAGCTCTGCTTTGGGTGTTTCAAAGTCGTATTTGCACAAGAAACTCAAAACAAAGGAGTTGAAACGCCACAATAATAGCATCAAACCAATATTGACAGAAGGAAATCGTGTGCAAAGGGTTCGACACTGTCTCTCCTTCATTGATCCAACCTCACATCCAGCATCTAATTCTTTTGTTGACATGGAAAATGTTGTTCACATAGATGAGAAGTGGTTTTAAATGACAAGGAAGGTCCAGACATACTACCTCTTCCCTAATGAAGATGAACCAGTAAGAACTATCAAAAGTACCAATTTTATTCCCAAGATTATGTTCCTTGTAGCTGTTGCTAGGCCTAGATATAACTCTGATGGGAATTGTACATTTGATGGTAAGATTGGGGTGTTTCCATTAGTGACTGAGGTTGCTGCTTTGAGGTCTAGTTCAAATAGGGTTGCTGGAACATTAGAAGTTAAACCAATTTTAAAAATAGATAGGAATGTCATTAGGTAGTTCATGATAGAAAAGATTTTACCTACCATTCAGGACAAATGGCCGAGGGAAAGCCTCATGGATCCAATTATCATACAACAAGATAATGCAAAGACACACATCTATGAGGACGATATTGATTTCTTAGTTGCAGTGGATAATGTAGGATTAAATATCAAACTGTTGTGTCAACCTCTTAATTCCCCTTATCTAAATGTTCTTGATCTAGGATTTTTTAGAGCAATTCAATCGCTGCAGGAAAAGAAATGTGCAAGGAATCTAGATCAATTGGTTGAAGCAGTAAAGAAGGCATACTTTGAATTTTCTGATCAAAAGGCTAATAGTATTTTTATTACTCTACAGTCATGCATGATAGAGATTTTTAGAATTATGGGGTCCAATACATATAGAATCCCTCACATTAAAAAAAAGCAGTTGTCTAGGCTTGGGTTGCTTCCATCCAGATTGACTTGTGATCCAGTAATCCTTGCAACTGCTACAGCTCATCTTTCCCCTTTACCATGTAAGAGCGCGTTGTTATTTTTACTTTATCCATTGTATTTATTGAATCATTGCTATTGACACTGCCTTATCAATTGTCTTTCAGGATATAGAGTTGAAGACTGTTGATGCAAACCTTGGCAATTTCTTTTTTGGTTAAGAGTTCCAACTGAGATTGGTTCTGTTTTTGGAAGCATAAGTATTTAGTTTGTAGTTTTGTGCTAGGCCTATATACAAATAGTTTGTTTATTTGGTATGGAGAATATGGTAAGACTCACTGTAAATTCAGATAAATCAAGCTCTGTGTGCAACTTTGACTAATGTTATATGATGTCACTTAATGTAGTACAAATGCAAACAAAGTATGCTCTTTCTCGTATGATATATGAGTTTTGCTGCAATTTCTAGTTGAGTTTTGCTGCAATTTATGGTTGATTTATGGTAGAATTTTAGTTTGATTTTTGCTGCAATTTTTGGTGTGAGTTTTGCTACAATATCTGGTTGATTTTTACTACAATTTCTGGTTGATTTATGGTGGAATTTTAGTTTGATTTTTGTTGCAATTTTTGGCGTGAGTTTTAGTTTGATTTTTGGTTCTGGTGTGATTTTAGGTTGAGTTTTGCTGGAATTCAAGAACTTTAAAGTCTCATCGTACAATCTTAGTAGTTGCATATATGTTCATGTCTTATGTTTTTTTGTATCTAACCATCACCATCTTGGTCTGTTAAAATGGGTTCCTTGTTATGATTGCACTGAACATTATCATTATTGATGAATCAAAGCTTCTATGCAAAGTTTGTTTTCTGAACATTTTGGCATTGTTAATTTTCGTAGTTGCCACCTTTACTTTTTGCTTTCTGATTAGGCATTATCGCATATTATCTGATTTCCAAGCTTGGGGAAGGTTCCCAAAACTTTATTTGTTTTTCTGACGATGCAGTTTGAATCTTGATTCTATGAAATAATTTTGATTTTTGATTCAAATGCTTTGTGCAAAAAAGGATAGTGTTTTATATCAGAGTTTTAGTACTTACTCATCATTTTTGGTGTTCGTATGCTTATGTTCTCTGTCCAATCACTTTAAAGTGCAGCTCTCTGGGAATGTGCAAGAAATATGGCGATCTGAGGATGATAGCATGCTTGAAATGTAAAGGAACTAGAACTGTCAAAGTCGGTGGACCATTAAGTTTCAATATCATGGATGATTTATACTAGTCCCTTGGCGGTTATTCAAAGGTGAAAACCATTAAATGTACTAAATGTCAAGCTAGAGGGCACTTCTCTTGTCCTGATTGCTCTAGAATGTCTTCTGTCTAAATATCCATGTGTCTGTTAAATAAATTCTTACCTGTCTTCGCTGCAATAGCTTGATTATGTTCACTATTTGTAGTTTACACGTAGTAGTTAGTCACTTGTTTGGAATCAGGATACATTATGGTGCCCAATTGCCCCGAAGCAGCCTCTCCTGCATGATTAAACTCTTAAATCAAAACATGAGTACTGGTAAACAAAAGTTATCCTATTCCTTATTCTGCATACTTTGTACATTAAACATTTTTGGTTTTCTATGGAAGCATTTTTGGTTTTCTATTCAAACCTGCATTTTTTGGTTTTCTGTTCAAACCTGCATATTAACGTTCAGCAGATTACTTGTTGTTCTGCATTAATTGGTTTTTTGTTCAAACCTTCATATTAACGTTCTGTATATATGCAGCATTTAGTCCTTCAACACCATTGTTCTGTGCTGCAATTGTATGTCAAGAACTTATTTTCCTGTAAACCTTCACTATCGGTTTTATCATGACACCTCGCCAAATTATTGGTCCATCATAGCTTATCATTCATTGATTTGAGTGGTTATGTAAACAGGACAGCAAGACACTGCAGCAAGCCATCAAGGATTCAAGTATACAGGACAGTAAGAAATAAACAAATGTAATGTCTCTGTTATATTCCCTGTTCTCATTGTTTTTTGTGGAACTATATTAACTGTATGCAGAATGTTAATATGCAGAACAACAAGTATACAAGACAACAAGTATGCAGAACAACAACTATGCAGAACACTTCCACCAATGCCCTGTTCTCATTGTTTTTTATGGAACCATATTTTCTGTTCTAAATGGTTCAATTTATTCCAATCATAATCCAGCAAACATTAAACAAATTCCAGCCAGAAAATAAATGGTATTGCATCTTTCTCCTAAAGGTTTTCATGTGAGACAAAGGTTTTCATGTGAACAAGAACATCTTTGTTTTGCTGTTGCAGATGAGAACATAAAACCTTGTTTGTTATGTTATCCTATAAATGAAGATCAAAAATGAGAAAATGAAATAGAAAAAGGGAGCCATTTCATCAAGCCTTTAAAATGCATAATGAGCAGGAACAATACACTTCTTGATCTGTAAAAAATAATAAAACAA
>NBIL01028821.1:0-11227 GCA_002752925.1 Viola pubescens var. scabriuscula
ATGAAACAATATGGAATAAAATAAGATCAAAGATCATAGTGAAACGAATTTTTACTATTTCAAAACGTCGTTTATTTAGAAACGGAGGGAGTAGTAATTAGTAGGACTAACTATGTGTTTTAAATATTTGTTAATGAGAGCACTCCGGCGCCGTTTTGAGCTAGTATATATAATATAACTGTACACTAGTATAATGCTAATGTTTGTTCTTATTGGTGTTAATTAACTGTTTGTGCTTGTTCTAATGTAGGTTAAGGGATTTGAATTAGAAATGTAGCTATCCTTTTTTTACAAACTTTTCAATTAGAAAGTTAGGATTTGAGAATAAGGTGATTTTTTAATTCTTGTTTTTTTTACAAGATTGAGAAAGAAAAGAAAAGAAAAAGTGACTGATTGATAGCACATGGTGGTGGTGGTAGTGACAGTGTGGTCAGAGGAAATTGACTAAAGTCTACTTATTTTCAGCTTTTTCATGGGAGTATTGTTCAATTCAATTGCTTTCCTTTGATTTGGTTTGAATAATATTACTAGAAAAAAAAAAGACATTTTTGAAGTAAAGTCATGTCAGATTCTTTAAAGTTTAAAGGTTTGCACTATTATTATAGCAGTTCAATTACATTTTTCTCCAAATAAGAGAAGACAAGAGCCTACTGTTCATAACTCTGTTCTTAGCCTTTTCACTCATTTATCATTATTCTGTACAACATATTCTTCACTTCCTACCTCAGTACTAGTAGGTTTGCCAAAATTAAATTGTCCTCCTTTTCATTTAATGCATATTTTGCTGCCCATAGAAATTGCAAATTAGAGTACTCAAACTCATACCCGATCATTTGTCTGCAGGAGCTGGGGAATCCTGTCATTGACCATAGCTTACTGTTGGCAGCTTTACACTTTGTGGATTCTAGTTCAGCTTCATGAAGCAGTTCCAGGGAAGAGATACAATAGATATGTGGAGCTTGCACAAGCTGCTTTTGGTAAGCACATTACTAGCATTCACTTGTCTAATTGAAATGCCAGATTGATCCTTACAATTGTGTTCTATGATTGCATTTCACATACTTACCACTGCATAAGTCCCTTCTAGTTCAATCTATCCTCTGATTTTTGTAGGAGAAAGGTTAGGTGTTTGGCTTGCTCTCTTCCCGACGGTTTATCTGTCCGCTGGGACTGCAACAGCTTTGATTCTCATAGGAGGGGAGACCATGAAACTATTTTTCCAGATAGTTTGTGGGCCTCTATGTTCGTCGAACCCCTTAACCACAGTTGAGTGGTATCTCGTATTCACTTCCCTATGCATCGTTCTGTCTCAGCTCCCGAACCTCAATTCAATCGCAGGACTGTCATTAATTGGTGCCATAACAGCTATCACTTACTCCACGATGGCATGGGTGCTCTCTGTTAGTCAACAAAGACCACCTACCGTATCTTATGAACCACTTACTTTGCCTTCTTATAGTGCATCGGCCTTCTCGGTGTTGAATGCACTTGGAATCGTAGCATTTGCATTTAGGGGGCACAATCTAGTTCTGGAAATCCAGGTATATATGCCACTCTTTTCAGCTTCAAAATGATGGAACGTGCTCCAATTCTGGGAAACAATTTTTTTGCAATTAAACGAATTGTTTTGTTCTCAGGCCACAATGCCATCAACCTTTAAGCACCCAGCTCATGTTCCCATGTGGAAGGGAGCTAAAGTTGCGTATTTCTTCATCGCCTTGTGCCTGTTTCCGGTTGCCATCGGAGGGTTTTGGGCCTACGGAAACCTTGTAAGTTCGCTCATGAAGAACTTGTTTATTCAATTGCATTGCAGAATTAATCTTTGTTTTCTTCGTGTTCGGACAAGTTATATATATCCCCCTTGTTTTGTTTGTAGATGCCACCCGGAGGAATTCTGAATGCTTTGTACTCGTTCCACATCCACGACATCCCTCGAGGAATTCTCGCAATGGCATTCCTGCTAGTTGTGTTCAACTGCTTGAGCAGTTTCCAGATATATTCCATGCCAGCTTTTGACAGTTTTGAAGCTGGGTACACCAGCCGAACGAACAGGCCTTGCTCGATCTGGGTTCGGTCAGGTTTTCGTGTCTTCTACGGATTCATTTCCTTCTTCATAGGCGTGGCGCTTCCTTTCCTATCGAGTCTTGCTGGCCTTTTAGGAGGACTCACCCTTCCTGTCACATTTGCCTACCCTTGCTTCATGTGGGTCCTCATAAAGAAACCTACCAAGTACAGCTTCAACTGGTATTTCCACTGGATCCTTGGTTGGTTAGGAGTTGCATTTAGCTTGGCATTTTCTATTGGAGGTGTGTGGAGTATGGTGAACAGTGGATTGAAGTTGAAATTCTTCAAGCCTAATTAATTACTTGTTTGTTGTTGATGTATGATCCGAATAGTCGATGACTTTGTTAATGCATTTGGTTGTCTTTAGTTGGATTACTTCTCAGGTGTAAAAAAGGTTCAAGAAATGGAATTATGATTGGATTTGACTTCACCATTATACAAAATTATGCAATGGATTGAAACTACATATTTTTAGCGATCTGACTCCGTTGGAGTATTATTGGGATCTATATTTTCTTCAATTCCTCATACTTGAATGTGAAACCGGAATTTCGAAAAGCGGTGCTGGTGTCAAAGGAACCTGACAGTTTTTGTGCGCCATGAGTTTTGACTCGTGAATAGTGTGCTCGTTTGTCATTTTCTTGAAAAATCAAAAATATGGGAAGTCTAAACTTTTGTCAAGATCGGCTGTTGCTGTTCTGAGATATTCTTTGATGGAAGCAGAGCGGTGGGGCAAGATGCTATAAATGTACTATTTTTCAATACTCAATAAGGGCTTTCAAAAGCTTCACCTTCACGTCAAAAAGATTTTATAAACTAAATATTTTAAAAAAGAGAATAAATCCCTAACCAATTTATCTACGTTTCTAGCCCACACTATCAAACCAAACCAGTTTAAAATTACTGGTTAGACCAGCTGATCCAATTCGGTTTTAAGTAAGAATGTTGTGGTAGCTGGCAGCCACTGCAAAAGAGAAAGAGATGATTGATTAGTGGGGAAGCAAGATTTCAATTGGGGCCCCGAAAGGTTGGAAAGGAAATAATTTGTCATTATGATGGATTCTTATAGGTTTGTTATAGCTGATAACGCCCTTTAATTCAAGTACATATTCCTAAGCGGCTGCTAGTTTACTCTGTTCGGTCTACAAAGGATGTTATTTTAGAAGGAAAAAAATGATTATTATATTTTCGATTATTTCTCACTCTTAAATTAACCAATTTAATAAAATTAGAGTTTTACGTGATATTTTTTCTTTAGAAAGAAAACTATTGTCTTATTGTAAAAATAAAAACACGCCACTTTCCAAATTATCCAAAAATGACAAACTTTAGAAACAAAATTTTAACCTTAAACGACATCTATCGAGGAACAAAGGGAATATTAAACACTTGTATTGCCTTATTACTAATAAAAAAAATAATACGTGGAATATTAACTATTTTACTAACAAAGTTGTACTAACTGATGTGTCAAGATATGATTGAGATTTATCTCTACCTAATTAGGTTATATTATTATTGTCATTTAAATAAATAACTATGAAGGGAATGTGAAGATGACAAAGTATAATTTTAATATAAAAGTTAGTAAAAATGTTAGTATCTCTAACACTACTCGAATGAAAAATCCCACTAGAGTAGCAAAGTTAGATATTATTTTATTTGAAACGGAATCAAAGATTTATGCTTTTGTTTAGGGGTGTCAAAAAATCTCGAGACCCGAAGACCTAGTCTCGGTCCCGAACTTGGGTTTTTTTTCTAGACCGGGACCACAATTTTGGTCCCGTTTTTTTTCGGAATTGGGACCAGTCCCGACCCGTTTTTTCTCGGGTCTTGACCGGTTGGGACCGGGACTAGTCGGGTCTGTCCAGACAAAAAATGGTCCCGGATAAGATGAAAAAAGAAATTTAGTCCCTAGGGTTAGCTCTCTTCTCCCGCACCCTATTTTCAATTTTTCAGTCACTCTTCCTCATTCTTTCTCCCGCCGCACGGCCCTCATCAGTGTCACCGCCGCTCCGATCTCTCACTGCCTTACCGCCGCTCCGATCTCTCACTGCCTTACCGCCGGTCACTCTTCTCCATCGCTTCTCTTCTCCTCTCTTCTCTCACTGCTAAATCGCCCGTCACGGCGTCACCCGGTCACCGCCGTCCACCATCGCTTCTCTTCTGTACTTTCTTCGCCGCCGCCGGTCACTCTCTTTGATTTACGGTGTTGCCTAACTCAATTTTTTACTCCTTTTTATTTCTGTTTTTGTTGCGGTTTGTTGCCGATTTCTTGTGCTTGATTTAATTGGAGACTGAGATTGGTTGAGCCACCGGTTGCTGCCACTGGGCTGCTAGTTTTTGTTGTTGAGGTGGCCGGCAGTCGAGGAAGAAGAAGAATGAGGCTGTTGGTTTGTTGTTTGGGTTAGGGTTTGGTTTGGGCTGGGCCATTTCGACAATAAAAAATAAAAAAAAATACCCGAGATGATTTTTTTAGGGTCTGGTCCCGGTCTCGGAAATATTCGGCAGGTAGGGACCGGGACCGTGAAATTAGTCCCGTTTTTTGTCCCGGTCCCGACCCAAAGAATCTCGGGTCTACAGGCTCCGGGACTGATCCCGAAGACCCGTTTTGACAGCACTACTTTTGTTAGACGCTCATCATTTCTTACCACACATCATAAGTTAAAACATACAATTCATTTTCATTTTGAAAGCAAGGAGATTATTATCCTTTTTGCTAAAAGATAACTTGTAGTCCCTGCATTTGTAAAAGTTTTTAGTTAAGTCCCTATCAAAAACTCAAACTACACAATCTATTTTCCCCATAGAGTAGGTGTACAATGGCCTCAGACAGTCATTGGGCTTTAAGTATTCCCCCAATAGATTGTGGCCAAGCCCACAATTCGGAATTCTTTCTGCCCCTTCTGGAAAGTGAGTACGAGACTCGTAGTTTTTTTTTTTTTAAAAAAAAAAAAATCTTCAAAATTACGTAGTATATCAATTCTATTTTTTTTTAAATATTAATGAAAAAGACATGCCTAGGAGGCATACACCTTTGGTAACCATTGAAGGATCTAGGCACGTAGTCTCAAGGTCAAAGCACGGGGTCATCAGAAATAAACTGGGAAACAATTTACATTTAATTCGTTCATTTTATATAATTGGTTGAAATATATTATTATTTTATTTTAAGTTAATATAAACCGGACTATAAGAAAAGCGGGTCGCATACTTCACCCACTGTAGGTAACTAGTAAATGAGTGTTTTTTTTATTTATAATTTAGTAATTGTGAGTTTACTAGAGTAATACCCCACTTTAACCAAACTTCTGCCCAACCTTAGCTAAAAAGTAGCTACTAATAACAAGAACCATAAATTCATTTGGGTCAATCCTGCAGCTCATCAACGCTCCTCGGCATTTAAACATATGATTAAAGACCCATTGAGAGAGAAAGAGAAACACTTTTTCTTAAGTCTAGTCACTTTCTTTTTTTATAGACAAAAAATAACTCCAATTTAAATCTTTATTAATATTTTATCACCGAAAAACTGAAAAATAAACATATATTGGCAAATTTGAGCACTCAGTACGCACGAAAAAAATTCATAGTCGAACCCTACGGATTCTTCACCGCGGAGAGACGAGAGGTAAGTGCCTATTGGCAAATTTGGACATTTGGGTTCATGTTTCTATTAGGTGCATTGGGTTTGGTGGTGCATACCGCAACTTAACCTGAGTAGGAGGAGGAGGAGGAGTTGGCTACTTGAGTGACTTAAAGAGTGGCCTTTTGTTGCCCAATGGCCGCATTCTCTCGAACCACGAGCCCACTTCCCAAAAAATCCAGACATTCTTCGAGAACCGTAGAAAAAGTAAAACACAAACACAGTTTCCATGCGTTATCATATCAGAATTCAGATTCTATAAACGATGAGCTAGGCGGTCCAAAGCCTACTAATAACTCCCCCTTTTACTGTTACTTCTCCTCCTGCTCGTGCTCACACCATCCAAGAAATCTCCTTCCATTCTTCCTTCCCATACGATAAGGAAAAGGGGAGAAAAATCAAGAAACAAGAAATCATACATCAAGAAATCAAGAAAACTAAAGAGCTCGACTTCGAAAGTTTGGACAAGAGAAACTAAAATTAACACTCATAATCCAATTCCAAAAGCTTTATGATATTAAAGTAGTAAATCCATTTCTTGTTCCTGATGTTAAAATTAAAACAAGAACCAAAAAGAAAACACTATACCCAGTTACCCATCCACCAGCCATAAGTCCACAACAGCAGGTAGCTTTTGATCCCAAAAAAAAAACCCATTTTCAGTTTTTTTTCCCAACTATTTAATTAACCTATAAAGAGATCAGTTCCTACCCAAAGACCATCAAAATAGAACAACACATCAACCATAACTCATTAAATAACCAGCTGGGCAAAAGCAATTCCTGGATCACTTGAAGGCTTTTCCTGGAGTGGAAATAGCAAGACCAGGCCAGCCAAAATAATCTCCACCACTTCCACCATTTCCATTCCCATTTCCTACCACATCGTGACCCACCTGCCACGTGTTGCACCCAGGATTAGCAGCATCACCAACACCTGCCTCACCATCCGTCCCGTTACCGTTCCCAATTCCAGGATATGACCAAACACCTCCTCCTCCTACTCCTCTCCCACCAAACCCGAGACCCACATCGTAAAACCCGTACCCGAAACCCGACCCGTACCCGCTCATCCCCATGCCCGGCAACACGGGTGGCTCTTGACAGTTCAGTAGCGACATGAAATTCCCAGTACAGTCACTCATCACCGGCTGGAACTTCTCGTTCAAATTCAGCCCATATGGGACAGTGTTCTCCACCTTCACATGCTCCGGATGGTGAACTTCAGACCCGGATGCTGAAACGGGTACGGGTTCGTGAGTGGTTGTTGTAGTGGTGGTGGAATTTGAGGTAGCGGAATTGGATGAGTTCGTGGAGGTGGTGGTTGTGGAGGAGGCGGAGGAAGAGCGAGAACGCTTGGAGGCGGAGGAGGAGGAGCTGCTTCCACTCTTGCGGGTCCCACCACCGACCGGGACATTTCGGAGGGTCCCACCTTGAGTCCAGTAGCGGCGACAACCTTTGCAGAAGTAGCGAGGCTGAGAGAGGTTGTAGTTGTTGTAGTAACAGAACTTCGTGCTAGCTGATCCACACCTCGGGCACGGCAGCACTTCCGTCGGCTTCGGCGGTTGCATGGCGGCGGCCGCGGGGGCGCAAGGGTCGGTAGTGTGATTTTTAACCGAGCGCCTCATGTCGGCGGTTTCAGACGGCATTTTTCTTGTTGGTTCTTTTCTTTTCTTTTCTTTGCTTTTCTTTTGGAGAAGAAGAGGTTTTCAGTTTTGTGATGGGAGGAGGAGGAATGAGGAAAGGAATTGGGGGTTTTTAAGACAAGAAGAGGGAGAGAGAAAAAAGAGAGGCGGTGGTGGTGTTGGCTCGACGCGTGGCTCGGCTTGTGGCTTGGTTTGATTTTTTCGGAGAGAGAGGGTGGGGTTTGGTGTAAGAGTGTCCAAATGGCTTCTAGTGTTCCTGTGTACGTGTCAATAATCTGTTTGTTCTTTAAAGGGACCTTGAGAGTGGTGATTTGAGACTAATTTTATGTTCGGACTAGTATTAACCAAGGCCGTAGATTAAAAAGATTAGGGTAATTATCACTCTCACTCCCACCCCCATTTCTTAAACTATCATTATCTAAAAAAATAGGTCCTCAATATATTTTTTATCATCTTATTATTTTTCGACTATCATTACATGAAATATAGGTCTTTTAATAATTTTTATTAGATTCAGTTCCTCTTATTATTTTTTCATTGCAAAGAGATCTTTCTGTTAAGTTTTTCATCCAAAATTTTAACAGATTTGATTTGATCATATTATTTTATTCTCTTTTATTTTTTTAAAATGAGAAAAATTGAAAAGTAATTTTTTGAAAATTGAATTAATCAGAAAACAACAAAAAAAATCAAGAGTTAAAATTTAAAAGTGATAAATATTTAAAAACTTATAAAAAATATGTTAATTTTTCCTTTTTTCGATTTTTTCAACAAAGTTGCTATTTTTTATAATTTTAATTCATCTTTTATAATTCTTTAGAAAATCGTATAAATATTTTTTTGTTCTTTTGGGTTTTTATTTTTAGAAAAATAATATTATTTTTCAGAAAAATAGTTATGTTAATATGTACTTAATAATTATTAAGATAAAAAAAATTATTTTATTTTGGAGTGTAATTTTTTTGGGATTAAAAAAATAAAAAAAATATGGTCAAATCAAATATGTTAAAGTTTTTTACAGAAAAACTAATATAGGAGTCTATTTACAACGAAAAATAGTTAGAGTAGCTGAATCCAACAAAAAATCATTGAGAAACTTATTTGTTAAGTGATGATAGTTCAGGGGTGGTGGTGCTAATGACTTAAAAGATTAATCTAATTTTTTTTTGTCATTGGTTGTCTGACTGGTGATAAAAGTACTATTATAGAGTTGGACCAGCTTCAAATCTCACTCTCACCTATAAAAATAGTGAAATATATTATGAGGATTAATTCTAAATAATTAATATGAAAAAATCAAAATTTAATAGGTGAAAATGACTCGTAATAAAATCATTAAATGAACATAAATATTGATTTATTATTTTTAATAGATCAAGTTCAATCCCCGACTCAAAAGAAGAGTCTTAAACTTAAAAAAAAGATCATCATATTGGGGTGAACAAATTCTGATCAGGTCTATGTTACACTAGAATCTAGATGATCAAAATTTGCTTAAACATAATAATACCTTTTAACGAGAATTCTTTTGATTCTAATTTTTTTTTATTGAACTGGTTAGAAATACTCCATCCGTTCTCAATTGGCGGTCGCATTTGAGTGGTTGAGAATTTTTTAATTATTTATCTTATATACATTTCTTAGGTGAATTTTTTGCTCTTTTACTAGGCGGTTTTTTACCTTTTTTTTATTTACAAAGAATTAAATGGTTGTACATATAATTCTAAAATAATTATGGAGATAATTTTATAAAAAAAATACTCCCATTAAGTAAGTCCAATGATTAAAGTACATAACCTTAAACGACGAGCAATGAACTGAGGGAGTAGCAATTATTACATTTTTTTTATGAATTTAATAATTTTATGGCATTCATTTTATTATATGATGAATTTAGCTATTGTAATTTTTTATTTTTAAATGTAATGCCTTTTCATTAATTGAAGTTTGTAAAACAATTGGGAAAGTCTAGAAATAATTCGTCCCAATAATCAGATAGAACTAAGACAAGCTCGCTTAGCTAGAGCGTGAACGTCAGTGTTAGCAGTCCGTCCGAATTCGCTGAAAACCAAAAAGAAGAGCAAGTTGATTGATATCCGCAGTCATCACTCCCAAACTTGAGTGAGTATGAGACCTGGTAAGAATAAATTGGATCAATTCGATGCAGTCAGACTAAACCTGAGTACGATCGAAACCACGATCCCTAGCAAATTCGAGAGCTCTTCTGAGAGATAATCCTTCCGCCACAGCGATCTCCATGCGAAAAGGGGCACACACGTGACCCGAAAAAATACATCTGTCGGAACTGTCTCGGGCAATGAACCCCAAACCAGTTCGTGATGGACCAATAATTGCATCCGAGTTTAAACAGATAACCCCCGCTACAGGGGGGATCCAAGCGGTCGCCGAGTCAAGTGGAAGCGTGCTATGCGCCTCGGCATCTCTCTTGGTAACCAACTTGTACTCTCCTAACAAGCATGCACCACAAAATAGCACCTCCTAAGCAGATATTTTCACATTCTTGAACACCAGATCATTTATGGAGTTTCAAATAGCCCAAGACTATTTCTTAAAAAAAAAAAAAAAAAACATGGGTAATTGTTTCATTATTTATGCTAAATGGGTGGATGAATCAAGTGGCTAACCATTAGCTCCAATCCCATTAAAGACACGTAGCTCTAGAACATGGTAGCCCAAACATAATAGTGCATTTATGCATAATTCTATTTATTTTTTAAGTTGACTAATGTTGACTAATTCTATCATTAAATAAAATTAGTAGTAGCATTTTGAAAACATTCTTATCCTAAGGAATTCATTAGGCATCGGGACCACAACCGCACAAGGGTAGCAACTAGCAAGCCCTAATAATTATACTCCTACGGGAATAAAATGAGGCGGATCGCACAATGGAAAATTCATATTTTATTAGATTCAAAGTATGAAATTTAAATGAAATCTTACATAACATAATGTCTACTGAGTTATTTTCTTTCCTAATTTATCGGTTATCAATATTTAAATAAAATTATTATTTTTAATTATAAATAATAATAAAAAAATTCAAAGGATAGGAAAAAATTACTTATTCATTTATCATTTAAAAATTTTACGATATGAAATAACAGTATCATATAAAACTTATTTTATTATTTTTTATAAGTGATGATGAGATTTAAATATGAGTTCGAGATCTCACGGTAATAAAAGATAACCAATAATATATCTATTCACATTGAAACTCTAGAGCGCATATAATTGGATTTTAAAAAAAATGGAGCTGAGTACAAAGTTAAAATGTCACCATCGGTCAAAAGAACTTATAAGAGAAATTGTCTAACTTTACCCATCAGTTATTGATTACTACTAATTTCTTTAGTTCAAAGTTAAGTTCTCTGTTAAAAAAGAAATTAAGTTCTGTCTGTGCTTTGCTTTGCTTTATAGTCAATGAGAGACTAATTCGAGTCGGAACCAAATCAAAAAACATGCATGTTAACGAAAACAAATTACTCATCATTGGTTGGGCGTATAGTTTTTTTTAGTTGTCTTGTTGGTAAAAATAATATAAATTTATACCCAAATTCGAATATCATTTTCTTCTATAAAAAAATAAAATAAAAAATAATTACCACACAAAACCACTACTAGTAATATTATTATTAGAAATAATAGGTGCAATATTAGATTGACAATTGAAGGATAAATGCGATCACATAATAGCAAACTCGTTAATTATTCAATTTTTTAGTCCCCAACCACAATTCATCGGTCAGGTTCAATAGAAGATAAAATGCTAACAATAAATAATTATTCCACACACAAATATGAGATATTTTATATTCCTTTTATTTGGATATAATTATCGTAAATTA
>NBIL01028847.1:0-19282 GCA_002752925.1 Viola pubescens var. scabriuscula
CCGGCCTCCTCAATATGCGTTCCCTACTGAATATTGGGATGCGAGGACGACATTTAATTGTAGCCGGAGGGAGTATCAAATATCTACTTGATACTATTTGCAATAAAAATTTGCTTTTTATTTATTTTCTTAACTGTATCTGTTATGTACAAAAATTGTGAGCTTGTATGACATATTAGAAGTGGGTAGAAGCTAGAAAAAGACTACAAAGGAAGAAAAAAAACAAGTTGATGTAAGCCGAGAGGATTAATTAATCCTTCCAAGATGAAACTCAGCCACAGGCTTGGCAAAGAGTAGCAAACCCAATATGAACCAGTTGCAGCAATATTTGGGGCTCCTGGAGTCGACATCTCAGGATCAGCAGAGTTGCTGATCTTCCATAATAATGTCCGGCTCGTTACCATTAAATTGTTGGCTGTCCTGTGGGTTATGCGACAGAACTTGTCCTACTCATTATCAAGTTTCTGTCCAAGGTAGCCTAGTTTAAACAATTGTGTATGCCCCACGTATGTGGCCCCAACGTCGGTCGAGAACCAATATGGAAAATTAGTTACTCATGAAAATCCTCGTAGGGCAAAGAATCGCTAGAAGAGTCACTTTCAAATGCAGTGGTTTCCCTTGAAGACATTGGAAGCGATTCTAGTTGTTCTGATGAAATACCTGCATGCAGCATGGAAGAATGAGTCTCAGGGTACATGATAGTTCAATCAAATTTAGCAAAAAATTAAAAATTTGACAAACCCTTCGGTCCTCTTGAGCGGAATTTCTTAGTGTGCCGTCTGATGAGCTTCTTAGCTTTTGTTATGGTGAGCTGCCTCGCAAACGGAGAAAACTCTGCATCACTTTCACTCCAGTCTCCTTGGAAATCATTCTCTGCCTCACCCCTCATTGTCCGAAGTACAAATGCCTTAGCCTTGCGCCGCTGTGTATTGAACAGTCCCCTTACGGACGTTACAAAACCATCACCTGCTCCATCACTTGGACGTTTTAACCAGTTTGGATATTGATCAGCCTTCACTGCCTGACCTCCATCATTGTCACTAAAATTGAGGTCAATGTCAGGGACACCAGATTCGTTAGAGTCTCGCTGACTATGTCCCTTGTCTTTAAATTTCTTACCCTACAAAATCAAGGGATAACAATTCAAAACAGCAAAATAGCAGAAAAGCAAACAACATATTGGCACCAAAAATGAGCTCCAATTTAAAATAAAGACTTTTGGACAACTAGGACTTATAGGTAACAGTGCTTTCTTACCTGCATTCCAGTAACAGACTTTAGGGTCCCCCATACAACGTGCTTTTTAACTCTTGAGAACAGTTTCCTCCATGTCCCAGTGAATTCAACCCGGTGAAATGTGTCCATCAGCAGCTTAAGTTCATGCAGGTTAAATCTTGAGCTTTCATAAGTAAGCTGCAACTCGACCTACACCAGAATAATTCAAAACATTTTACTACACAGATCACTGCCACAGAAGATAATGTACGATCCTTAACAAAGAAGTGACCAACCTGACTAATCTTAATATTTTGAAACTCCATCACCTTCCGAGGCCGAGATCTTTTCTCATCCAATGATTTTCCAACCTTTTTTTCCTCATGTGATGATCGACCAGACTTTACTGATTTGGACTCTTTTGATTTAATTTTAGAGGATTCATCTGGTTGCTCCATTGAACTAAATGGATCACTTTTTGAAGAAGAAACGCTAGATGAGTGAGCATTTAGGACAAGTTCAGCAGCAATAGATTCTGCAACATTCTCCTCCCATGTTCTGTCAAAAGAAGATGTTCTTCTTAACTGTGAACCAGAACTGCCAACCTGTTTGGATTGAGACTCAGCCTCTTTTGTTGTATGACTACATGATGGAGGTGCTTCTTGGCTTAATAACCCTTTCTTAACACGTCGAGCACCAATAGTTGTCGAAATCTTCCAAACTTCCTGCATTTCACATAGCAAAACACAGACATTGGCATGGCAATTAAAGCACCCTTTCTTTCTTAATAAAAGCATTCAAGTTTCCAACTGACCTGCCGCCTTTGTGAATCTTGTTCCTCCTCTGGGAAGAAATATTCCCACATCATTCTGTACATTGTCTCTGTCAAATAAATCTTGAGAGGATAAATCTCAACCTGCAGGGAAAATAAAAAGCTCTATAAGCAAACATAAAACTTCATTCTTTTTAAACTAACATTTTTCTTAAAAAAAAAACGAAGAAAAATGAAAGGAAGGGTCAAACTAGAGGCATCCAGAAAAAAGAATCTCTTTACTTCCAATGGAAACATTTAGGTAGGAGGGAATAACTTATGATCATCCAACAAAGAAGGTAATGACCATCAGAGTAGAAATGTACACTATCCATATACGTATTGACACGACACAACCACATGTCGTTGATGTATAATATGGTAAAGTGAACCATTTGAACCAACATAAAGACGAGACAATGAACAAGCCTTTAACCTTTGGCCTTTACCAGTCAAACGTACAGCAATTAAAGTAACGATCACATATTTGACAGATAAAATCATTATTTGGCTGTGGAACATCTCCAGTTTGCTGTATATTCATTGTTCCCAGGCATGTCAATGGGGCATGCTGAAGGATTAAACTACCTTTCTGTCATAAGCTGGACATAACTAGAATGGACTTGGCATTGGCAAGTTTAACAAAATACCCATTGAAAGGTGATTAAGCCTCTTTTTTCATGTAACTACCATCACTCTTCTTCCACAAGCTTTTTCATTCAGTGCCCTAATCCTCAAATTAGGACTATTAGGTTACTATAAACCAAGTTTCCGTAACTGATGAAGCAGCTGCTAAACTTACTTTGCTTCTCATCCATATAACTGTTAAATCTTTTAGTGGAACAACAGGGCTGCTGGATACATAGTCCTCACTCTTAGCCACATGCTTTCAAATTGAATAGACCTTATCGAGAATTTCATTCCAGTACCATGCATCTTGTTTCTCTCAAAACAATTTTCAAGTAAGTCTACTCTTCGAGACAAATTGACATAGCAGTTAATGACTCATCCCATATTATGACACATTCTGATATCTCCCAAACAATTTTCACGTAAGTCTACTCAGCAGTTAATGACTCATCCCGTATTATGATACATTCTGATGAATGTTATGAAAAAAAAAAAATGACTCAATTGAGGAAAATAACAGCTTCAAGAAAAATACGAAATAAGTCATCCATTTTCGATTTGCATGCTTCTTACTCAATCAACCTGCTCTTGAACAAATCCTCAAAGAGACAAGAAGCCAATACTAATAGATGGCTTAGTCTATACTGCATGTTGGTTTTGAGAATGATCACCTGGAAAATTAAAATAGAAAAGAAAAGAGATAAATTACCTGGAAAAGCTCAATCCTAGAATTTCCATCCTTTGGAGCTCCTTGCTTTGCATCTACACGGAGCATCACTTTCCTGCATTCAAAATAGTAATTACAGTTTGAAGAGTATTACATAAACCAAAAGTGCTGGATGAATACTAGTAGTAAAGTAGCATATGAATTTCATAAATACATGCTAGAAAACTATATTCCATCCTGTCAAATGCATGCAGAGAAAATGAGGTAGAGAAAGAGAGCCTCATTATTAGAGTATTCAAATCACAAGCTTAAGCTTAGTTTACCGTCCAAGCAAAACAAAATAAACAGGGTCTTTCATTCTGTTCACCCACAAAGATCAGGCACAGATACTGCCACAGAGATCCAAGTTAATAGGTGGAGAAACATGTACCTTTTAAATCATTACCACTCCACTTAACAGGGGCTATGTGGTTATAGTAATGATCAAAGAATCTAGCAGACTTGTACATTACTCATGACTAGAGAACCTTTGCATTACTTTGAGTATGTGGAAAAAGGGAAATTACATAAGAATTTAACAAATAAGAACCAGGAAGCATAAATCTATTGTTGTCAACGAAAAGAAAGGTAACAATACAACTTTTTAAAAGGCTAGTTAAAAAAACTGAAGAGTACAAGTAAATGCATGAAACAGTCAAGAATGAGTGCATACTTTCCCCAATCAGGAGGAGGATTCCATGGTGACAACACCATATCAGACTTTGCATTAGGCAGGCAGTTTCTAACAACAAAATACTTTGTTGTAAACAGAGCAACACCAACATCCTTGTAATCCCGGTCAAAATCAAAGATCTGGGGACAAAGAGAAGGAGCACAAAAGTGAAAAACATGCCATACAAATGTCACCAAACTATTCTTTGGACCATAATTTCAGTTAGGTTGGTGATTGACCAGCTTTAAACAAGTTTGTTATGGACAGAAACTTAGTTACTATCCATGCAGAGAAATGGTTTCAAGTTGCTAGGATATGGTCTCACACCTCGTTTGTCGATATACAGAAAACAAAATTGAGCCACTGTTTTGAGATCTTGAGAGACTCACCATGTCATTTATTTCAGCTTCAGCAAAAGATTTACCATCTAGAAGCATGCTCCAAACAACTTTGTTCATTTGCAATGATATACGCATTGCACATGATGGGCTTTTGTTCTTTTCCTTTTCCATTAATCTTAGCTGGGCGGCTTTCTGCAGCGCTGTCCTCAATGATACAGATGCAGCCTTCCTAGACTTTTTGGCAATCACAAGCTCCCTCTTTAGTCCTTGCACCTGAAAAGGTGAACTTGTTCTGGTTACAACCCATAAGACTGAAGATATGATCAGAGACAAATATTGAATTACAATATTAGACTGCACTGAAAGTACAGCCAGGAGAGGATGAGGAAGACAGAATGGTAATAGAAGCAAGGCATCTTTCAGGTCCTATATTCTCACTCATCATGAACAAATGCTACAATAGCATTACATTCAGGAACAAATATTTTAGTTCTAAATTTTTTCAGCTTAACAACTTCAAATATTAAATTCCTCTTGTACATCCACTTCACTACCAAACAAATTTATCAGTATGTATTCATGCTAGCGCCAAAAAGACATCAATCCACCAGAAAATTAGAAAGTTGTACTCCCACTGAAAGTTTGGATCAAATATCCCAGGAAGGAGAACTGCTATAGAATACACCATTTTAATACATGCTGAGAATATTAGACTGGTCTTCACATGATAATCTTATGTCGATTCCCCATCCCATAAAACATGTATCTGGAGAGCAAATTAAATTTGAGAACATTGAAACTACGAGTTGTTACACATGTAACTTTGAGAAAAAAGTGACGATCCCAAGGAGACGTTGTGAACATAAAGGAGGGCAGTCATGCTACAAGCACAGCAGAATAATTTTTTTGGACATTTTTGTGGAATATAAAAATCATTCCAGCTAGCTACCTTTCACGGACTGACAATTAAAATATTGGAAACAAATTTAATGAGAATCATAGCCCAAAGCTGGGGAAGCAAAAATCTCTTTTGTATAAAAAGACACAATCCATCCAAGCATAATACCATTTTGAAGTACTCACCAAAGTGGATCTTCCACCACTGATCATCCACAAGTCAGTTTCTTTTCTTGACTGAGAGTCTCCAGATGTGTCACAGTGAAGAGACAGTCTCCTCATATCATGAAGAAGCAACTTCACCTCCCGATCCTTGTGTTCAAGATCGATTTTTGCAAGTTCTACCTCTTCAACACCATCAGGAACCACCTCATCAGCCTCCTCCTCCACATCATCATCTTCAGCAGGAAATGACAGACTACTTTTTCTAGGCCTGAGACACACGTCACAGAAATTAATCTGGAGAACGAATAAATATTTCCATTTACTGTCAGATTAACTTGATACCTGCTTATGACTTCTGTACCTTAGACCAAATTCTAATTGCATCAGGTGCATGAATATACAAGTTTAAGAACCAGATGTTGTTATTAACGTGTAGATCAATTCTTTTGTTAGGGAAAAAGCATTAAATGGATATCTAAGAAACAAATCGCAAAAAATACCTAGATATGTCATTAATAGGAGAGTAGAAGTCTCTAATATAATGAAATTTAATTCACAAGGCCATTAACAAATAAGGAGACCTGTCTCTGGTCTAAAATGTAAAACTCACAACTAGAAAGTATAAGCTACCACTTATCCTCTTATTTCTCAAAATCCAACAGAAACAAATGGCAAAAATAATTATACTTTAAGGACAAAAGTATGAGATCCTTGAAACTCCGGTTTAAGTGTTACATGCACATGGCATGCCAAAAAGTATGACATCAAAGGACATGACTTTATGTCTCAATAAGAATAATAGAACAGAATATTCCCATTTAAAAGTCAGAAGTAGAAAAACAAAGCATTCTCACTTGGGAAGCCGTGCGAACAGGAGATTGGTCAACACGTCCAGCATAACTTGAAATTGGCGAGATGTCATAGTTGCCATTATATTATGAGAATTGAAGATCAGCTCTTTTAGAGGCTTCATCTGCAGTTAAGGTGGACAGAAAAATGAAAGCCAAGAATAACAAAACCTCCAACCAGGTAAAATAACCAGTATTCTTAACACTGCCTACAACAGATGATGACACTGGGGTATGAAGAGAAAAAGGCAACTATGTATGCACAAAAACGGGATGATACATAATTAAGTGAATCAACCTAAACAATCATCAAATGTAATGATAATACTGTCAGGTTACCTTCAGGTCTGGAGTACCGCCTCTGTGTCTGGTGTACCGGAAGTACATGTCACAAGGCATAAACACTCTTTCAAGAAGAACGCCAGTACGCTTTACTTTTGGAGAGCTTTTGAGTATTTTTGGTAGCCACTGCAGCCCAGCCCCTGGGTCGACATCAGTTGGTGCAACATGAGCCTGTACATGCTCCAACATTACAGAGTACTCTGTGCGCTTCCATGTCATTTCAGGAACATGATCAGGAAGTTGTAGATTTTTGTTGCCCAATGCTTGTTCAATGATTTCATGTCCAACACGAAGGATAGAACTAAATGATCGAGCTAAAACACGACCACTAACAGCAGCAAGCAGGAATCTACCCTGGTGGACCAAAAAAACTTTGCTCAGGTATGAGGACCAAGGTAAATCCAACATTGGCCTCAGATTCTCATAAAATGATGGAACAGAAAAGTTTGCAGAATCATTAGAATCTGGAAAGGACATTCGTTGTGGCCTCCAGATAAAAGAATATGGAAAAGAAAAAAAAAGAAACAGGAAATTAGAGAACACTGGTGAAAAAAAGCAGACAACTTTGTATCAACATCTATTACAGCTCGCATAAGCATGTACACACAAAGAACGCAGATACGCAAAAAGCACAGTTATCAAATGCATTACTAATGATAAAACACTTCTCAATTCCAGATAAGAGTTCCAAGTACTACAAAACACATGTTATCAGCCAAAAAAGTTCAGCAGTTAACGCAAACTACATGTCAAGACTTGAGTAACTGAAATGCAGTGAGAATTAATTATTAGTTCCAACTTTCAAGTAACAGAAAGGAAAATGTTAAAAAGGGGAAAAGAATGAATCGCTTAACCGTGACAGATCATCTTGTTTCATTTTCCTGCCATAACCACAAAAGTCCCTCATAAAACATCCATTGCATCATGTATAGCCATAACATGGAACACTAAAAGCACAATGCTAGGAAGAAAAGGCCATGAGATGAGAATAAGAAGATTCGTGACCAGATCCTTTAAGGATCCAACAAAAGGAAGCCAGGATTGCAACTCACATTTGCTTCTTCTGAATGAAGATTGAATTGTGGCTGATTTACATTCACCATGAAATGACGAACTTCTTCCTCAGAATCATCAATGCTTCCATTTGTGGCTGTTAATAGGATGCAAACAGTATAAGTTTGTAACAAACTAGATAGATACATAGAGAGCTAAAAACACGACTTTCATAGCAATGATGTTTATTGACTCAAACAAAAGAACAGTAATAATTTATTAGTTCCGTAACATATATGCAATCTAACAGCTTCAAAGCAAAACAGCAATGGTGTACCCAAGACATACCAACCACGGCAGATAATGAACTCTCCATTTCAGCAGAATGCAACAGAGATGACTGAGATCCTGATGTCTCCCCATGTTCAGAAGGGGAATTCGCATTGTGACTAGTGGAAGAGGGCTTAGCCATGCTATTTTGAAGCACATCAGTTTCTGTAGGTAACTGTTTCTCCTCAAGTAATTTTCTCTGTGCATACTGCCTAGAAGGAGAAGGTTTAAGGGGTGTGAAAGCTTTAGATAATCCACCAACCCAGGACCAAACAGCATCCCTGTTCTCAATATTCCATAGAAGCTTGAGGCCATATACAAAAACTCGCTGACAATTGTCAGCAATAAACACATTGTATCCATCATCATCACTAGGGTCAGATCTGGTATTGTCATCACTCTCACTACCAGCTTCAAACTCAGATCTCACGTATGTCATCTCAAGATTTCTTTTGCCAGCTTCTTGCCATGCTGTTATTCTATCAGCATCAGCCTTCCGTGACTGCCTTCTAATTGTAAAATAGTCACAAGACAGAAAAAATCCATCATCTCGGTGCTTCTCAGTGCCTGCCTTCACATTATTTCTCTTTTCACTGGGAGTTCTCTCCACGGTCGAGGATTGTGAATCTTTCCTAGTCATTTTAACTACTTTTGCAACACTGATAGAATCTTCTTTGTCTAAAGTAACTTTAGGCAAGTGAAGGTCAAGACCCTGGTAAACAAGATCAAGAGGATCACGCTTGCAATCAAATGTCCATATTTGCTTGCCCCGACTGTAACAGAGTTCATATTTCAGCTTCGTCATACTAAAAGTCAGTCCTTTTGCCGGATCATCATCATGCAAAGGCATATATTTTATACAAGTAGGAGTAGCATCTATACGGATAAAAAATTCTGTCATCACTTTATCTAATGATAGATTGCCTGATCTGGCAATTCTAGGAAGTCCAAACCGCGGCCAACGAGAGAAAGTACGTAACTTGTAGGGAGGAATGTAATTCATGGCCCAGAACTTAAGTACCCAAGCCAGATCATGAGCGCCAAAATTCAATTTTGGTGGACCAACCGAATCTTTTTCAGGCTTAGAAGGTAGAGTATAAACAGGTCCATCAGCAGCACTGCTATATCCAGTGGAGGAAGAGGACTGATTCTCAGAAGAGGGAGGCAAGGGTCTAAGAGAGAAGTTCCATCGGAGGGCCAGGGCCGTAGATCGGAAAGGATCAAAAACTTTTTCGCGAGTCTTGCCTTCAATTGGAAGTGCAAATAAGTAATGATTCCGTGGAGAGCCAGACGCACATTCCCAATCCAAAGTTATCTCAAGAGTAAAGACTGGGGCCTCAAGGAACGGACAGGGTGCGCCACTGGGAAGTTTTAAACCACAGCTGTTAGCCAAACTCTCCAAACTGCTTATCAAAAGCTTAAAGTCCTTTGCAGACATATAAACACAGCCGTCTGATTTACGGATCTCCAAAGAACCAGAGATAACTTGAAGTTGGTCAAGCTTTTCATAGGGATCAGGGCTTGCAAGAACATGCCATCGAGTTTCAGAAAAGGATAAGGAAAATTTTCCATGGATGTAATTTCTCATTTCATCCCACCACGGTAAATTTTTCTCTTTCTTTGGAGGCAGAACTTGTGGAGCTGGATTTCTAACACACAGGTTAGCTCTTCGAAGAGCTACAGTAAAAGCATAGCTCACATCTGCAAACATTGGTTCATAACCCACTCCAAAAGACAATTCTGCTTTCTGAAAGTGTATAGGCAAATCAAGGTATGTTTTCACTCCAGGAGTTGTTCCACTAGCTGAACGAAACATGCAAACCTTTCTCCATCTCCCAACAAAGACATCATGGGAAACTTGGGGCTGAAAGCTTGTTGCCTGATTCAGAAGCCAACAACAATTACGATCTTAGAGAGAAGTGAGAGGTTGGTCAAGACATAATACCACAAATAGCAGAAAAGGAATTGAAAGATAACACAACAAAGAGAAAACTAAAGGAGATTTGATTCAAGCATTAATCTTGAGGACAGAAGGTTTAGCTAATAAATGTACGAAGACCGATACCATGAAATCGAATAGCTACACCACCAACATGCTCCTATACAAGTAAAAGTAGAATATTTAACTCTTTTCTCTATGGATTTAAGTTAGAAGGACGGTCAATGCACCCATAAATTGAGAAGGTAAAAGTGTTTCTCAGAAGTAAACACTTGGAATAACACATACGAACAGCCATGGGTTTCTCATAGTTTCCCAGAGTTCAGCATTTAATTACAACTTTTATGCTATACTGAGTCATTCACTTGAGCAAAGAAAACAAAGAGAGAAAAAAGGTTATAAAAAGTGTTCTAGCAAATAAGTACAAAGTGGGACAATGCCATAAATCAAGTATTTTGATCGTAATCTCTGTGCAGAGTCTTGCTTGATAAATAAATTTGCCTTCTAGCAGGGAGATCTAAGGCACCAAAATCATAAACTGAAGGCATGGCAATTCATGCCATATCTAATATGAACAAACTGAGAATAAGAGAGTTTATGTCAAGTATCAACAGACAAGTAGCTGAATAGACTAAAATTGAGTATTGAAACATTATTATTGGGCAGAAAGGGTGATTAAGATAAATTACACGGAGAAGAGAACACTTTCTAATGAAATAGGGCAGAAGAAGCCTATATTCACTTAGCAAACCCTCCAATCTCGATGAACTAAGACACATAAAGGCCCTCAAGCATTACCGTGTTGAAGTAAGAAGCACCATTCTGTGCAGCAATTGTACAAAATATGGGTTTCTTATGAATCTCTTTATCATATGAGCAGACCAGTAAAATGGTTAGACAATATTCCACAATCCAGTTTATTTTCATTTATCCCAGGTGATCATCGTTAATTTTTTGGTTTAAGAAAAATTCTAGAATAAAGCAGCCAGGCACACAAATGAGGAATACTGTTCACAGAACTAAGACAAAGACTACAGAGCGGGAAACAAATTTGGACCTTACCTGCTGTGCCAGCACAATGCAACCTTCGCATTTTCCAGAAGAAGCGGAGAAAATTGGAAATGTGTAATCTCTTAACTGAACAACCAGAGTTCCTGTCTGCAAAAACATGTTGCTTCCATAGAATCGAGAAAAAGGTATGTCTTTTTCGAGACATACAGGATCAAGCTTATGTAGAACTTCAATCATCCCAGCATTTCCACCATCAATCCTTGTTAAGCACAGTTCTAATTCTGTTGCACAAATGGAAAGAAGAGAAGTTCTTGCAGAGCTAGGCTTAAAACCAGCCTGAAACCCTTCCCTAGATGCACCTGACCCTTCAGACGGTACTAACTTCTGACAAGCCTGGTAATACGATCTAAATGACTGTTTATAGATTTCTTCTTTCAACTTGTCAATAGATGAAGGATCTTGTAAATCAATTTCAACCTCATTATACATCACTTTTCTTTCCTGAACAGGCTCATTTGTTTCGGCTGCTTTAGGAGAACAGGTAGAGTTGGAAATGAGTTCCTCAAGGAATTTCAACCTAACAGCCAGCTCACGGGCCTCATTCTTCATCAGCCCATAGTGTTCATCAAGCCAACCTTGGATTGGTTCTTCCTCAATTTCAGCTGTTACCTTGCGTATAAAAAACTTAACACGTCCAAATTTCGTGGAACTAGGTTTTTTGGACTTTGAGCTTTCCTTCTTCACAGGAAATATAAGTTTAGTCTTTGCAGCAGTTATGAGCTTCAAGCCCCTCAACATATCTTCAATGGAGTCATCAAGAGCACGCAACTGTAGCTTGTAGGGCATGCAAATATGAACATCAAGTCCTTGAATCACCCAATCCCATGTCATAATTGATGGAATGTTTGCATCAGGTAAACTATTGGAAACACTAGGAATCCGAGAAATTTGCATTCTGCTGCTTTTTAGAACCCTAGACCCATTGAAACTGAGAAAAAGCCCTTCAAGAAGTACCCCAATACTTGCATTCTCAGAGAAGATTGATTGAACCTGCACCAATGCTTCAACCCCATCTCCAACCTCAGCAGATATAGTCAGCATCTCCACATCAACAGCAAAAATGGATTCCTTCTTTTTAGGCTTGTCAAAATTTCCTGATTCCAGACTTAACTCTTTCTTGTGTTCAGCATCTCTCTTGCTGGAGATATCTTCCACACCATTGCCATAAACTTGAAGCTTCTGATTATGTACTAGTGACTTTAATTGCAGAACAAGTTCAACCAATGATATGTGCACATCAGGCTCCCATCTGAGTGTAATATCTGTAGCACTGAAAAGAGAACAAATGGCACCCCCTTTAAGACCACCAGAACGCCGAACAAATTTTGCATTCTGCAAGTCAAACAATGTCAGTTTTGCCTCAAGCTTGGAATCCTCTAAACATTCCTGATATGTAGACCTTGCTCTTTCAAGTTCAACCTCTGTAGATTGTCTCTCCTTATTCATAGATAAAGTGAGATGGAAGATATCAAGCGAAACGGAATAATTCAACTTCTTATGCTCATTGGAAATTGTAGACATTATCTTCGCACTTCTTGGTGTGCCATCAGCCAAGACACTGACAATGACTTGACCACCCTGTGATCCATAATTGACACGTTTGGGATCATCAACAACTGTGTTCTCCAGGCCTGCCTCACCGCAAAAGTTTACAGAACACCTCTCAAGATTAAATTTCAAGACTTGAGTCCCTTTCCCTGATGGTTTAGATGACCGTCCACCTCGACTCTGAGTGGTTCTTTTAGCTGAAGCAGACACGGTTTTCAAAAGGGCTTGCAAGGAAATAGCAGTTGCTACAAGTGATTCTACGCGCTTGAAGTTGAAATAGACACCCATACCAGTTATATCAACAGAGAGAACTAACTTGCACCGAGCAGTTTCTTCAGACGATTCAATCTCTTTTTCACCCCAATCCAAACTAACCTTTGCTATATGCAATAAAGCCCCAGAATTCGACTCCACACCGAAAGGACTTTCCTTCAGGCATTCTTGATATTCATCAGCCATGTGCAGGTTTATTTCACCAAGTTCCACGTTTGCTGAAGTTCCCTTACTTGATATGTTATTTGCAAACGCATGTGACGATTGTGAGCATCCCTATACAAGGACAGCTTTTGTTAATTTGTTGACCTAACAGTGTATGGGGCAAAGTTTTCTAATATTGATGAATGTCTCTGAACACAATAATGACTCTAATATGCATCAATCTTCATATTAAAGCATGGTCCTGTGCAACTTAAAAATGCAATCTTTGTCAATCACAATATGTTTGCTACATTCTGCTTTGAGAATAGCAAAACCAGAACTTTAAATGCCCTTGGGAAAAGAAAACAATGAATCTAAAGCACAAGCATGATATGATTGATAAGTCAAAGGAATTGCCCTTATAACCAAATATAAAAAGAGATGTAAAATTGAAGAAGTCACTTACATGAAATAGAGGCAAACCGGTAATGCTGTAAAGCACAATAGTCATCTCAGGAGCAGATACGTTACACGTCCACATGATTGCCTTTGAAGTTGATTTTGGCCTAACAGGAGCAGATGTTTCATCTCGAAGCACCATTTTTTTCTTTTTAGAGTAGTGAAGGCGCAACCATGGCTTTAGTCTGCTCACTATAATGTTGCACCGAGTACCCCCTAGCTTGACGTCAATTTCAGCTCTAACAGGTAAGGTTGGCTGAAAAGTACAAGCATCCAAAATATATGTAAAATTTAATATTGACCTCATGATGGACCATGAACTCAAAAACTGAATCAAGTGAAGTTCACTCCAACATCAAGCTGCAAGCCCGAGAAAACAAAATGATCTTAAAGAATCACATGCTGCACCAATCAAATCATACCAGTAATGACAAGAGAGCTAAGTATGCATTTTAGTAGGTCAATATCCGACTAGGACTTGGGTCTCTTTCTTGAACTAACCAATAATGATGAAACTAACCAATATTAATCCTGAACTGAAAAACAATTAAGGTTTCTAGCTATCCCATGTTAATCTCTACTTTTTCTTATTGGAGAGGATAAAACTAATAAATACCTTCTTAAAAATATAAATACTTACAAAAAAATCTGAAAATGCCTAATAAAAATGTTTACTACATTTATTTATAGGATAAGTGAACTGGAAAATGAACATGAAAATGAAGTTCAAAAATAGAAAACAGTCTTTAAGTAAACACAACTTAAGCCACCATAATTGAGCTGTGGAGACTAACCTGTGTTGGAACATAAATGAAAGAGCTGATGTAAACTTTCAATATCTCCAGAATAGAAGTGCCAGCTTCCCGAAGAAGCTGAAATATAATGCAAAAATCAGCATCAAGATGAGGCCAAGCTGTCTGATGAATGTGAAAACTACAATACCAAAAGAGCTTTGCCATACATGTATCTCACTCAAATCCATTTGGACATCAAGTCGTGTACTCTCACCCACATCTTCAGTACATCTTGATTTGATGATATTCAATTGAATACCCATGATGTGATTCTCAATGACCAGATCATGTTCACGGTGCATAAATCTCACACCCAGTTTTGGCAAAGTGAAGGAAACCTGTCATCATAGAAATGAAAATTTTTATGCAACTAAAATCGGACACAAATTATAAATATACATGGAACATGAGAATCGATTTTAAGTAAGAAATCATAATCGTTCTTTCAAAAAGACAGTTAGAAACTCAAGGAGAGCAAATGTAAGATAGAACAAGCTGATGACTCTAATGAAGTGGAAGGATTATAATTAAATGATGTTAAGCATTCACTCTTAATAAGTTTTGCTCATACCGGTCACCTTCCTAGGATTATTCTAATTTGGCCAAAGGAAAAAGTCATAATACCTAAGATGGAAGTAGAGCTGTAACTTCCCAATAACCCGCTTCTCATATTTCATAGATTCAATTTATTGAAGAAGTCATAGCTTGTTAACTGTGCTAAATAGAATTAGCGTACCAATCTGAGAAAAATACGAAATATTGGTGTGGGGTCAAAGAGTTAAACATGTAACACTGCATCTAACCTTTTCTGGAAACATAGAGGCATACTTGGCAATTGGTCCTAGGGAAGACTGCTCTTTATGTGGATTTTTAGAAATTGCAGGATCGTCAATTGAGTCATTATCTGTAAGAGGAAAAGTATCTGATGAAGGCTCCTCCGAAGCAGTCTTCTTTTTAGGAAGCAACTCTTCATTCAGATTTACAGCAACCTCTCCAATACTGATGTCAGCATTTTGGATGATTATACCCACTTCCCTATGAGAAAAATATATAAATATTTAATTGATAAAGACAGGTTTATCGTTTTTCATTTTAGGTAAAAAAGAAGAATGAATTTCATAAAAGAACAAATTATATTAAGCAAAAAGAATGATCATACAAACGATAAGACTACCTCCATACAGCGGAATGAAATTGAAACAAACTAGCAGTCATTCTACTACTACCTCACTAAAGATTAGCTAAAAGATAAAGCTATAGAGGAAGAGCACTAGGAAGACCAAAACAACACTCTGTTTCAATGTAAATACACAGATATTGATAAATTAGTACACAACTGACAGATTGAGCCCACCATTAATCAGCCAGTACAATATGGAACAATTATATTATATTAAAAGCAGATAGAAGGGAAACTCACCTATCATGACCAAATTCACATGATAGTGAGAACTCTTCGCAGCAAAAAGGAGCTGAAGCTCTTTCAACCGAACCAAATGATGGCTCCGTCGCAGAGATGCAACTCCCACTACTAAAGTAGGATGAATCATAACCAAGCCGTGGTTCACCCATGTGAATCACGATAGGTAATATCTGTAGTTTAACAAAAAGATTTGGCTTGGATCCATCACCTTTGGATACATCCAGTTTCAGCTCCTTAACTTCAATAGTACCTTTAGGAGTCTAAAATGTTTCAAAGGAAATTACAACAACAACGAATGTCATTGATATGAGACAAAAAGAAAATCCAAAAGTAATGCAAACATCATTCAGTATATAGATTGTAGCAACATATACAAATACAAAAGTATGATAGTTCCAGACCTTTCAAATTACTTTCAACACTATTTGCCAAAGCGCCCATTCTAAGAGTGCATTTAGAATGAGTTGTGATTCTTTAAGTTATAATCAAAATTTTACTTTTAACTTTTGAAAAACAACAAAAACTAAATACATGTTTCTACTTATATTTTTTAAGGATAATTTCAATCAAATGGTTATAAACTAAATTATCAGCAGCTAGTGTAGAAACTAAAATTGCAACTTGAAAAGCAGTGTGGTATCCTAAGTATAGTAAATCATCGAACATCACTTACCTTCACAACTAAATCTGTAACAGAAACTGACAAAAACCTTGCCACGTTAGCTAAGACCATCCACTTTCCCCTGCCTGAAGTGCGGGGTCGTGACTTTCGAGTTTTCACTTTCTGTGAGCTTTTATTAGAAGGCCTCAATACAATTTCCAGGTCGCATATTAACACTTGCAGTTTTGGATCTCTGGAAATGAAACCAACCCCGAGTTTTACCAAGGACTGACGTAAGCTGAGTCTAATTTCACCAACTGATACAGATTCAACACCACCCTGTAAATTTTCAAAATCAAACAGCGTGAATTATATTGCCACATGGCCTAAATGTGGAAGTCTCAAAACCAAGTGTAGGCACAAACCTTAACTAAATGTCAAACTAGATTAAAATAGACAGTTAAGTGGATGGAGACTACACACGGAACAATAATTTAACAATTAATATAACAATTCAATAAAAAGGATAAGAAATAAATTTTGGAGCTGAAATTTACATAAACCATGAAGAATAAACTGATGGCACATGAAGCACTGTTCCATGATGAAAATATAGAAACGGTAAGAATTCCTGAAGGTTGATATTAGATACACAGAAGTTGATGCATGGCAAACTGAAAAGAGTGTCGAATCCTCGTTTCTGCTCATCCAAAGTCTACTTCCAAACAAAATTGCATATTGGCGCTCAATAGTGCGTGCCTAAATTGAACTATCTACTCACAAGTAACTCTCAAGAAAATATTGGAGTTAGAGATGGAACCTTTTTGAACTTCACAACAACATCTCTCAAACATTTCCATCCACCAACACGAAAACTGACTGACGCCCCAACGATCCTGCTCAAAATCCAAGCTACCAGCCTCGAAGCAAATCTGAAACCAAAATTAACAATGACAATCATGTGGATAGACATATAAATACATGCACTCCAATTACAAATACGAATACATGAAGGATGACAAGAGAAACGTACATGAAGAGAAGCCATAATGTGATAGAAACCAGTAAGAATCCAATGAGGAATTTCACAGGCGAGGCAGCCATTTCTAAATTAGTCAAGAAATCAACAGTTTCCGGTTAAACTATTAGGCATTACCGCGCCGAAGAAGCTGCAGAGATTCAAATGAAGAAACGGATTCTCTGCCGAGAACAAGAACAACTCCATGTCAAAATCAAGCAAGGAATGGAAAGGAAACCCTAAATGGAAAGAGAACCAGTCTTTGAGGCGAGGAGATCGGTTCCTGTGTGTGGTGGACTTATAAGAAAAGGGAGAAGATCCGATCCGAGAGATGCTCGTTGATCACATACACAAACAGTACGGGGAGAGAGAGCGAGGATGATGAGAGAGCGCGTGGCTACAGTCTTTTTTTATATTATTATTATTATTTTCTGGGCAAAATACAATTCAGGCACAAACTATCACAAAATTTTAAATTTAGCTACTTATTTTTGTAATTGTGCCACCAGATTACCACTAATTTCTCAATTTGGCCTCTAACCTTTATTTTGAGACAATTTCGCCACTATAACTATCACAATTAGAAAATTTGATCATTCTACTTGTTTATTAATTTATAAAATTGTAGCACAGTGGGTAACTACATCCTCTTCTTACGAGGCATGTAGTGGGTTTGATTCATGCTATAAGTTTCTCTCGTAATAAAAAGAATTAAATAAAAATATTTAAAAAACTTGAATTTGAACGTGACGCTTTCTTATTTTTTAGATAACAATACGTAAAAAATTAATGTGGGGTTTATTGTCCTCCTTCAATTATTGGTTTATTCTACCTCCAAATTGTTCAATTTTAGTAATTTAAATTTGCAAAGTCGTCTAAAAAAGTCCTTTAAATTGCCAAATTGACAAATTAATGGCAATATAGTGGCACAATTATCCAAAAAAAAAGCCTAGTGATCAAATGAGGAATTTTGTGAGAGTCGAGTGACCAAATTGTCTTTTTCCCCTCTTCTTTTTCTTGGGATGGTGAGTAAAGTAAGTACGTAGTGAGGGTCATTATCGGGTGGGGTGAGGGTGTAGGGGAGAGTGTGTGGGAGTGTGGGGTTGTTGGGAAGTGTGTGTCATGTCGTTGTTGGATGTTGATGTTGAACGACGAGATATCTGTCGACGGGATTGGGATTTGAGGGATTATTATGATTGGTAGGAATTTAGTCAACGCAACTATAATATTAACTTTACACGTTGAAATGAAACCAGAATGTTGAAATTAAAGTCAATTGGGCCGATGGGCCAGTTGTTGGCTTCACAGTAGACCCGGCCCAATCAACTCGAGCTTCTGTAAGAGAGTTTTTAGTAGTCAGTTTAGTTCAGACAAAGCTTCTCTTGTGAGTTTTTTTTTTTTTTCCTTCAAGATTACTGATAATTTGGTCATTATATATTGAGTATTAATAATTCTGGATTTAAACAGGACGATAAAATTCTCTTACAAGTTTTAACACAGTTGTATACTTAGGGTTTGAATATGAAACCTCTAGTTAAACTAAAAATTATGGGTTTGTTAATTGTTTATGGAGTAGTTATTTATAGGATTTTTTTTTGGCTTAAACTAAATTACTTAGTCAAGAAAATGAATCTAAAATCATAAAAGAATATATAACACGCATAATATTGTCTACGTTCTTATTTAAATTCCACTCTAACTTAATTTATTTTCAATAATGCTAAAGGTATAATAGAAAAATTCACTAGTAAAATTTTAGTACTAATTAATGTACTATGTCATATCATTACATTAAACTTTTGTGCACGTAGATAATAGTATTAGAATTGATAGAAATTCAACATAAAAAAAGTAAGTTAAAATTGAAATAGAAAAAAGGAGAAAAAACGTAGTTTTATTTTTAAAGACCAAGGACTTGAAACAAATTTAAAATCTCAAAATTAATAGTTGTATTTTAAACTCGTTCAAAGAGTTATTTTAGAAGGAAAAAGGGTAAAATTCACCCCTGCATTTGTATCATATGTCAGGATAAGCCACTACATTTGTAATTGAGTCAAATAA
>NBIL01028848.1:0-12696 GCA_002752925.1 Viola pubescens var. scabriuscula
TGAACTACACAATCATGCCAACTTCTGCTAGCTACCATGCACATCATCTTTATAAATTTTGAGATCAATTAGGGACTCTAAAGATGTGTTCTTCACCAGTCTTTTCATCGATCTTGACAACCCATTTGCTCCTTGATGCAATTTTCAGGACCCTTATAGTAATTATTCCCTCCTCCACCCTTATCATTAATATCTTGTAATTCCTTCTCATCATCATCATTATTGCTCTGGAATTATGCACACCAGCCTCCCTCCGGTTTGTCGTGCTGCGGCGGCCAACGCCACGGTTGAGGGCGAGGCAGAGGATGTCACCTCCACAATCAGTTTCGCTTTCATCCCTGCTGCTAAGGTTGATATGAACTCCTTACTCCCTACTTCTCTTGTCATCATCCATTTGTTGCGTCGCCATCACCTAGAATGAGCAGTCATCTATGGTGTGGCCTAATCCAAACGGTTAACACCTATAATTAATTTATCTGCAATACAAATTAATGAATCCATTATTTGGTAAAAGAAAAAAGAGTTATAACTATTTCCTTAGTGTGTTAAGAACCATTTCTTAGTTTTACACCCTGGAAAAAGAAGAATTGAGTTACTAAACTAGAATAGCTACTTCAATTTGGTATATCATTTACATGGAATGCCACAAAAACACATAACAGATGTATCAATTGATTATTTTGGCCGGATCCGGATCGAATCCGATCAAATTTTTTAGAAAATTGAGAGGTGTATTTAGACACATCTAAGTTGTTAAAAGAAATTAAAGATTAGGATTAAATATAATGCAATTAACTACGTTACAATAAGCAGAAAAATCCTGTTACGTCTTATTTAGTAAGCCTAACTTCAGAATTAAAATCATTAACTCAGCAACAGTTGTGATGAAGTGATTATAAGGATTTGTCTATTCTTAATTAAAGGTCTTGAGTTTAAGTTTCAGGAATAAAGAAAACCATATTGAGATAGTCACCACCGAATCAGTTAAAACTCGAATAAGATTAGTTTTAGTTGGTAGGACACCAAAGGTAAAAACAATCACTAACTCATAAATGTTTTTACCACACGGTACATGGTTCGTTTCACCAGTCATCAAATTCAGGCCCAATTGCAGCAGGATTCAGTCCAAATGACAAGATCATCGAATTGCTAGTCTTACGATCTTTAGTTATTATATTATATAGCTTAAAAGTTTCATATGAAATCAAACTGGGGGTGTAGCTCATATGGTAGAGCGCTCGCTTCGCATGCGAGAGGCACGGGGTTCGATTCCCCGCACCTCCATTCTTTCGTTTCTGTTCTTTTCTCCCAGCCTTTTCTGCTGAAATGACGATACTGGGCCCAATAAGTTCACTTGCAGCCCTGCAGCCCTACCTACCCCCTTATAATTTAGGGGCCCAATAAGTGCACTTGCAAGGGATCGGTAAGTTTTGCCTCCTTTGTAAATTCTAACCACCACCAGTAACAACAACAATCTTAATTCCATTTGTCTCCCCTTTCTTTTAAATATAATAAATGAAACTATAAAGGAAAAAAATATGTTTCCCTCTCATATCGATTAGATACTAATAATACGACAGAAATTTCCGTTTATATTATTTATCATTATTATAAAGTCTCGAAATCTTATTCCCTATACTAAGATGGTGTAAATAAACGAGGTGAGGACGGAAATTTGTTGAAAAAATAAAAGTAAAAAAATGATACTATTTTGATATTTTTACCATGTGGCGGAAGAAAACAGAAATCAATCCAAAACAAACCGTAAACGGAAAGAGTGTCATTAGTTTCTGCACTTCTCCCATCCTTCAAAACGCAAGTAAGAAACATTACTAATTAATTTCATATGAATTGTGTTATGGAAATTACTATAGTAATTATTAATTAAAGTAGTTAATTTTAAAAATTACTAATTGGGTCCATAATTTAGTGGTAGAGCAATTCATTGCAAGTCAATGGTTCAATTCCGATTGGGTCCTTTTTTTTAATTTATATATATATAAGAAGCCTTTTTTGAATGAGCAAAATAAAACAACATTATTCTTAAATAAATAAATTTTCAATGTTAGCGAGAGAAACATATATGTCTTTGTTATTAAGGAGTAAAAGGGAATTTGCTACCAATGTTAATGAATCAATGAGAGGGGGAAAAAAGCAATAGAGATGAAAGAATCATTCCAATCTCTAATTACGTGCAGCATCTCTTTCTAAGAAGTGCTTATTTAAGTCTTTCTGTAGCTACTACTACTACTTGGACCATGCAACTGCATCAATCTCTTCTTGTGCACTTCTATACAATTCCAATCTCTTCCCCAGCGATACACGACGCTGCATCACTGCCGGATCCTCATCCAACAGAGTAGACAACTGTTTCGTCTGCAATCAAAAAAATGTGTGCATATTAGCAGATCTCATTAGCACCAGATTACAAAAAAACAAACTAAAAGGGACAGTAGTAGTCCTCACCTCCTTCTTACCCAACTCTGCGAAGAAGTGATCAAGCAAGCTCCGCTTCGCTTCCCGCACTTGACAATACACAACAGACTTGGGGATGGAGTTTCTTAAAGATGCACACACCATGTTCACGTAGGACAGGACATTGCTTCCTATACAAGAAACCAAAAGTCCTTGTTACTACATTTTAAGGATTGTAGTAAATTATGGGCATTACATGAGTATGATCCTTTCCTTAGTACTTACCGACACGCCTAAGATAGGAGTCGTGGTATCTGTCAAAGATCGAATGCGTAGGATTTCCACCCTTCTCGATATCTTGAGGAAGCTTTCGGAAGAATTCAACAGTTAAGTAATGGCATTCCATCTCAACTAGCTGCAGAGTTGCTCTCCTGCTTTCATCCCTCATTCTATCCAATGCGTCGATAGCAGCATGGCTAACCTCCACTCTCAGAGAGGGATACTGCTTTAGTTCCTAGAATCAATTCGACAAACGTACCCTATGCTTTATTTGATATGAATCATTCTCCAAATCATAGAACAAGAAAAAATCATCAGAATTCAAGAAAAAAAAGAAACATGAGAGGGACTTACTGTTGTTTCACCAATAGATTTCTGAACTAGATCCTTCATAATAGCATGAACCTGATATATATGTAAAACGCATGATTATATACTTGCAGTAATACACTTGAGGAAATTTATCAGCAGTAATGCATAAAAAAGAAAAAATACAAACTCAAATCCTAATAATATCTTGTAAAAAATATGATTATATACAAGAAATTTGGAATTGCAATCTCTAATTGCATTCTTGCCTGAATCTGGAAAAAAAAATCTGATGCGAAGAAGGATCAATCTAAGGTGGGGGGAATCAGTGGATACCTCACATACTTATGACAGAATGCACCAAAGACCCACATTCCAATTTCAACTTTGAAACTACACTAAAACAAACATGTTTCTGATCTTTATCACCAAGAACATAACTTTATGACAGGAACTCTAAACCAAAAAGTTCACGATATCATTTCACCAAAATATAATTTTATTATGGGAATGATTGCGTACCGCTTCTACAGCTGACTCAGCAGGACCTCTGATAGTCACCAAAGTAGATTCAATAAGACGACGATAACCTTGCTCAGGAGCTATTAAATGTGGCTGATACCCATCAGCTTCAGTTATTAGCTTTCTTATATTGTCGATAGATAGCTGCTTGTCAAATTGCAATCTCTTCAAAGCAGCAGGCAATTGATTATCAAACACACTGTAAACTTTATCACCACCAGGACGTCTGCAATTATCAACTATTATCAAAATTAAATTGAAAACCAAAATGGTATGAATATAGACTACTGTTGATTAATGACATACAGTGCAGTATCGAAATACATACGTGCCATCAAGATGCTCTTTGAAAATTTGATCAAAACCGCGGCAGATTTCCATTATCATATACAACTTGCCCTGCATCCCAAATGAAGAAAATAGCACATTACAATTGTTTCGTAAGAGAGAATAATGCATTCTGAAAGTCCACCAAATAGTAAAAAGCATAATGCTTACTCCAGCATCAGTTGCAACAGGCCTTCCAAGTCGGCTTAATTCTTGCTCAAGTTCAGTAATAGTTTTGCTAATGAGAGACTGAAGACCAGGGATTCGAGACTTGATAACTTGTTCCAAATGCTGAAAAGTTCAATCAATTCCATGTTAATGGACGAGATAAGCTTTTTATGGGTGATCGTGAAGTTTTTACGTAAATTCTCAGAACCACTTCTGCATACCTTAGAAAGCATCTTTCCTAAATGCTCAGAACCCATTCTTTGAGCAAGATGTCTGTACTCTGGACTATTTTGGAAATACTCCCTCTCTCTACGTCGAGCAGCAATCATATCCACACTTTTGTTAATATCAGCTTGGGAGCGATTAACAACACCAATCCAAGGAAACTGTAGTCTACATGATTTTCCTTCCAAGATCTGACAAACCAAAATATTATGAGAAATTATTAGTTATGTCAGCCTGAACACTTCTGCACAAAAAAATATCACAGAAAAAGGCACCATGAAAATGAACTTCTAACTGCAACAAACTGTTTGAACATTACTCAGGAATTTCTTTTGCTTGTAGATAAAAGAATTTCTCCAGGATTTGAATCAGTGTTGGCACATTGAATAACAAAACATTGATTAGCTTTGAGATGAGAACTCAAAGGCATCAAGAATTGTTGCTAATTTGCTATTATCCATTTCCCACATCATAATATTCCATGGTATCAGCCTTTAAGTTACACTTCAAGGAAAACTCTATATAATGAAGGTGGGTTCATGGATATAGGAGAAATAAAGATTTACAGTGAAATAAAAAGTCTCGAACGAATGTGTCTATTAAACACAAACTTACATCAACAGCATCAGTACCCTTGTCCATAAGGTCGATTTTTGTCAAAACTCCAAATGTCCTCTCCCCTAAAATTTGATCAAAATCAGTTGAATGATATAATATCAAATGTGTTCAAAGAATAAACTAATATAATATGGCTGACTATCAATCAGCATTATTAGGACAAACAAAGGACCAAAAGAAAAAGACGTAAAGTAATTTAAAACCAGGTTGAAATTTGTCCTCTCTAAGGATTTTGAGATGGTTTTTTCCACCCCAACTGGAAATTGCAATATCCCTTTTCCTACATCTCAAGTTTGCATATTTTTTGCATCAGTATTAGGAAACTTTACTGATGCATTCAAGCATTTTATCCAGGAAAAGTAGAGAGAATTGTCCAATGTGATGTATGTGTGACACCTTACCCTTAGGGTCAACTTCGCGAGAGATCTTAATTGCATCAGAGGTAGCAAGATCCTGATTGGCAGGAGAAATTGCCAGAATGATACAATTGGGCTGCAACAACAAAACAGAAACATGCCAATGAAAATCTGAGTCAAAGAATTCCATGCAAAGAACAAAAGGAATTGGCAACTAAAAGCACTTCTTAACCATGTCATGGAACCTCTGATAAATGTCATATCATATATATAGTCAGGTCTCCTCAAGTCATAGTAGACCACTTCAGCGGTACATACATAACATCACTAAGTTATAATGCAGACTTATCTTCTTCATTAATGAATGATTTTCAGAACAAGAAGGGATAATTACCTTCTCAATAAAACCTCTGACCATGTTCTCGATATCTTGCACAATACTCTCATGTTGGCCATCTATAAAACACCAATCAATGCCAAACCCATTGGTCAGTCTTGTAGTATGTGATTAAAGCAACAAGACAGATGCATCATACATGAGCAAAATGAGCCATGTCAAAATCACTAACCAACAGCTACTTTAGTAAGTCCAGGAAGATCAATCAATGTCAAATTCACAACTGCAGATTCAAACAACCACAAATAAATTAGCAAAGAAAATATAAGTATTAACAAGAGAAAATTCAGGAATCCCACAAGCCAGGGAAACCAATGCTCTAAGACAGTGACGAGGAAACAAACTTAAAACACTAATTTTGAGTTTGTGGTCACTTTTTAAAAGTTGAGAATGTCAACACATTTGTTTAACTTGAAATGCAAACTAATAAACCACGAAACTATAGACAAGCAATAACCAACAAATTCACAATCATCATTATCTCACCATTAGGGGAATAGATGCTAAGGTGAATTGGAACAGTGGAGATTTGCTTGGTGCGACCTGTCTCTCTATCGGTCTCATCAGAGATCTCTTGCCTCACAGCAGCTACACACAAGAGAGAGCAACATAAGTAGATGAGACAATGAACAGTCGCATAGTAAGAAATGCCATTAAACAAAACCAATCACAAATGTGATACTCAAGAAAGTACCAAAATCAGTGAATTTTTTCCTCGGGAGGTGCATGAATTCAGCATATTCTTTCCCTTCATCAATCCTGTGAAGCTGCAGGACAAGAGGACGCCGGGTAACAATCCCTAGACACAAGATATCGAAACGAGTCATTTTCAAACTAGCTAGCCCAAACTACACGCAGGCAAACAAATTATCCATCGCGCAAGATGTCGAAACGAGTCGATTGCATATAATCAATCAATTACCTGACCCTCGCGGTAAAAAATCCTTTCCTACGACGCTCTCCAGCACTGATGATTTTCCAGAACTCTAAGAAATTAACAATAACAATCTCAGTATTCCTAATAAAAAACATAATTATAAAACGTGGCGAAAATGTACAAGGAGAGAGTGTGAGATCGGACCTGGCCGCCGACCACGGCGATGGCGGGTAAAGCGTCCCACAGAGTCGGCAACGCGCTCTCTTCGCCATGATCGCCAAGCGCCGTGCAGGCTCTTTGTATCTTGTTCACTAGTGATATCAAATTGTCCATTTTGTTAAGAACCGAGGTGAGATGGTGAGTCGTATGATCGTATCGCCGGTTATCGGCGGGGAAATGAGAGGTTACGAGCCGGGCGTTTCGCTTCCAGTTTTCTGTTTTATTTTTCAAAAAAAAAAATATACAAAACAAATTGTTATTTATAATTTTAGCATTTTTAATTTTCTGGTTAAATTTTCTGTTTTTTCTTCTTCAAAAAAAAATCAAGGAATGGAGGTTGGCGAACTACCGGGAAAAGCAGGGGGAGGGGGAGGGGGAGGGAGAGACCGTTGAAGCTTTCTATATTTATTTACTTTTTATATTAATGAATTTTCTTTCAATTTGATTTGGATTGGACTTCTTATTTTTGACGAAACATCCGTAATTTATGGCAGCCAATTATTCTAATCTAAGTTGTTGTTATGAAAAATAAAATAAAAACTAATATAAAAACCCTAAAAACTAATATACCGAATCAGTACCACTCTCGGAGTCCAACTCTTGGTTGCAGCAACGGAGTGAGTGGACTACCGACTACGATCGATCCACCGCGTTATTTAAGCCGGAGCAAAGACAATGGTTGACGACGGTTATGAGATGTTTAAACTGGTGAGCATCACTAAAAACGACAGTGGAAGGGTAAAAGTTTCTCTACCGGAGGCGGAAGCGGCGGCTAGCATTAGGGTTTCTTCACCGGAGGCGTATGGAGATGCTTTAAAATACGTTCAGAGTGTTAAAGGAATGTTCTTGGAAAAGAAGCAGCCAGAGAAGTTCAATTCTTTCTCCAGAGTACTCAAGGATTCCTTTCTTCAGTTGACTAAATTGGAAACTGTACCCGAAAATTACCCTGATTCGATTAGGTCAATACTAGATGGATGTGAGGAGTCGATCCTTCAATTCGATTCCTCTTACGTGCCCCAATCCAGTAAAATTTGCACCAGGCTTGATAATAAGGAGATTGCTGTAGTTGGTCGGATTTTGGGTTGTGAAGATAGAATCTGCCGCGGTCTTGATGAGAATGAAGTTCCTGACAGGGGAATTAGAGTTACTGATGCAAGAATTCATGTGGATCCTGTTGTTGAGGTTAGGGAGATGGAAGAGAGGATGATGATGATGGGTTCTGGAGAGAATACTGATCAAGAAAAGAAAGACAAAAAGCGGCGTAAGGTGAGTAGGAAGTATGATGATTATGATGGTGATGGTGAGGGCAGTAGACAGAAAATTCTGCAGAATGAAGTACTCAGCCTGTTTGAGGAGGTTCAGAAGAGGTTAGGTTGCTCAGAAAGTTATGTTTCGTTCTTGAGACACATTCATAACTATACAACTGAACAGATTTCAAAGGCTGAACTGGTGAATGCAATCTCGAGTATGATCGGGGCCTTTCCTGATCTCGTGCGTGGATTCGAGCGTTATTTGGCTGGAGCAGGTGGCAAGCAACAGAGGAAATATGTGGATGTGACCAACATTAGAGCAGAGGAGAATAGGCAACCTGAATACACAAACAAGAGAAGGAAAGTTGAAGTGCTGCAGAGTGAAGGTGGGCTATCCACATCAAGGGCTAAACCAGGCAGGCATGAAATCAAGGATAGAGAGGTCAGGTACAAATTAGAAGATGATAGATACGAGATCGATATGCTGGTGATGTGGCTCGAATCAGCTGTTGGATATGCAAAAAACAAGTTGGGAGGGAAATTGGAGGAACAGTCTAAAATTAGGAGAACCCAATTCTTAAGATGTGTTGAACGTATCTATGGAGAACAAGGTGAAAAGGTGATTGAAGCATACAAAAATGATCGAAAACGTGCATTGCCGATCATAATCTGCAGATTGGAACACAAACTAGAAGAGGCAAGGCAGTTCAATTCATATTTTGACCAAGTTGCAGAACAATATTATAAAAAGATTAGGGGTACCAATGGTGATTAGGGGTGGCAATAGTATGTTATATGTAAAGTTGTAATTTTTCCTTTCTGGTATAAATATAACAGTCTATTTAATACCAGAAAGGAAAAAATCATAAATGCTTCTGTGATTAGGGGTGGCAACAATCACTGATGTTTCAAAACTTGTTGGGGGATGTGATATACATGCTGCTATTAGATTATGGAGATGTGACTTTTGCAGGTGGTTTCAAAACTTGTACCAATCCCAAGCAAGCTATTCCACACGAATATATCCGAATTCTGAACCAAAAGTTTAAAAAGGCATAAACTTTATTAGAATGCAAAGCATATTCCTTGTCAAATGTGATAAAAATGGCATCTTTGTTATAATTATCGAAATCTAGGGCTCTTTCTTTACCATAAAGTTCCAATCTTTATATAAAAAAAGCAAGTATTGTTTTTGTCAATTGGCATTTCCCTCCCCTTGATATGCTGGCAGAACTTGAACTATGGACACACTAACACTAAAACCCCTTACGTCGTCTTGTTTCATTAAGCCTCCACGCTACTACTCATTCTTCAAATTCAACAAAACCGCCAGAGTTTATTCTCAGATTACTCCCTCCCCATGTCCGCAAAACCCCAAAACATCAAAGCAAAACCATTTCTCCAATTGGGTTATCCCCGTTTTGCAGCGAGTGAAACTATTAGCTTCATCGCAAAAAAGAAAATGGGTCTCACCGTTACAAGCCTGCAGTGATGAATCAGAGAAATCTATGAATGAATCCTGCGGTGGGAATGAGTACTTACAAAATGGGGCGTTTGGGTTGGCTTTGTTAAGCATAACATCCCATGCCAAGGTTAGAATTAGTCCTTTTCTGGCCATATTAGCTGCAAACCCAACTTTTATTTCTGGATTCTTTGCGTGGTTTGTTGCACAATCGATGAAGGTGTTTTTGAATTTCTGTGTGGAGAGAAAATGGGATTTGAGGATGCTGTTTGCTTGTGGAGGGATGCCGTCTTCACACTCAGCGTTATGCACTGCTTTGACTACTTCGGTGGCGCTTTGTCATGGAGTGGCTGATTCCTTGTTTCCTGTTTGTTTGGGGTTTAGTCTTATTGTTATGTATGATGCAATTGGTGTTAGGCGACATGCTGGGATGCAAGCTGAGGTAAAGTGGCCAAGCATTTTGTTTTTGTGTTGTTTATGGTTTTTTTTTGTTTATAATGTTTGTTTTGTGGATGAAATTTGGTGTTTTTGATGCATACAATTACAGGGTTTTTTCTATTTTGCAGCTTGAGCTGAACAGCTATGCTCCTGTGTGTTAGACCATAGAAATTGACAAATTGTAGAAACTCTGTTTTGTGGTGTTTATTTGTTGGTTTTGGGGCCATTCTCCTATAAGAATATGGCTCATCTGGAAGTGGAGATGACAATGGATTATAGTTAGGTTTTTGCTTAGGCTCTGATTGTTCTGTACTACTTACTTGGTGTTCTGATAAGTATTTATGTTCAAAAGCCAACATTTCACTCTTCATATTTCACATTTCTTGACAATTGATAGCGAGTTCCTGATATTTGTTGATCTTGGATGGAAGTTCATAACTTTCTAATTGAGTGGCAATACCTATTCTTGCCACACCTATTACGGCCTTGATTGTTGGTCCTGGAGACTTAGGTCTGCGTCTTTTCCCTGCTCTGGTGTTTGGTAATTTTGTTGCCTTTGCTTTTTGTTTTTAGGCATTACAGTGACCATGTAGGGTTGAATGTTTGTCTTGAAACTCACTAGTCAGGATTAGACCTTGTACTAGGCAGACAATAGAGTGGAGTGTAGGCTTGTAACAATGATGATCATATTGCTGGATACCCAATGAGCCTTGTGTTTTACGCTAGGAAAGAAATATTAACATTCATTTGACCATAAAAAAAAGCTAATTGGAGTGCACTTAGAGACGTGTAGTTGCTGTTTAAAGTTTGAAGTAATTATTGGTCTCACTGATGGCTATTGGAGAGAGTTTGCCAGATTTCCAATTTTTGCTTGTTGGACCTGGTATATTTTGTTGTTTCATTGACTTAGAAGCAGCACAGTTAGTTGCTGACAAAAGTAAAAGAAGTAACATATGCCAGATCGCATATTGCATGAATTTGATTCTGATTCATCCATTCGCCAAGTATCTTTGTTTGAAGTAGGCATTTTGTTAAGCTACTAGCAGCATTCTAAACTGCCAGTGTAGTGGACAACCCAATATGTCATTTATGCGCTGATTCTTGAAACTTCATGCAAAGCATATGAAGTTGATCTCAGGGTTCATCCATTTTAAATTCCAAGTTTACATTTTCGCTTAACCGGAGCAGCTCTTACCTGCATCTTTTTCTCCTGTGTCGCACAGGATGTCTTGTTTGCCGTTTAACTAATTGATAGCTTCTCATTCAACTCTTAGTTGGTCATTCAATCGATTACACTTCCTTCCAGGAAGTTATTTTTGGCTTGGCTATACTTGATACTAGTTGTTAGTTTTTTATGAGAAATGACGCCCATATTCCTGCCTTTTCACAGGTTCTTAATATGATCGTTGCAGACCTGTTTCAAGGGCATCCTATCAGTCAAAGAAAGCTAAAGGAACTTCTTGGGCACACCCCATCGCAAGTCTTTGCCGGAGCTGTCCTCGGGATTTTTGTCGCCTGTGTATGCTGTCAGGGTTGCTTAACCATAGCGTAGAACATGAATTCCAGGGGCGATTTTGCTGAGATCTAGTTACAACTCCCTGTTGTACCATCCCAGCTAATTGACATCAGTGTCTAGAATGAGAGGAGCTTTGGAATACTGAAAAATAGAAAATTTCATCTCTTTATTTTCTTGAGCTTGGGTTTTGTTGGACCGCCTGTTAACACACCTTGATCTGATTTAGCAAGTTGAGCCTCAAAATCTGACAGTAAGTAGTCTAATAATAGCACATGATCCTGACTTAGGCTTAGGTTTATAGCTTGGAAAATTGTCAAAAAGCAATAAAGAGAGATTTCAGTCTGCCCATTAAAATGCCTCTTTTTTTTATATACGTTTTGTAGGGATGGCAATGGTACCATAACTATACTTGTTTAATCAGATAATATCCATTTTGACTGGGTAGGGTTTGGGTATGAGTAATATCCGCATTTATTTCCTTCTCTACCGCAGCTACCAACACCCTTCATCGACGAATCCAGCTGCACCTCCACCTCCACCCTCACCCTTCACCACCGATGGTACCTCTATTGTTTCCTCCACCTCCACTTGCACCGCCGCCAATTCGCTCTGTCCCTTCCATCCTCGTTTCAGTATGTTTCGTTTCAATACGACACGCACGCAGCGCCATCTCCACCTCTGCCATGTCCATCTCCAGATCCACCTCGTCAACCACTAGATCCGGCGAGTTTGATTTTCTTTTTCATTTTTGGTTTTCTGGTGAGTTTGGGTTCATGTGTTTCTTAATTTTGGTTGGCGGGAGGTTTGGCCGGATATGGGTCGATTTATTTGATTTCTGGTTAGTGAGGGAGTTTGGTTTTATTTTGGTCGGATTCGAGTTTGAGGAGGTATTGGGTTGATTCTGGCCGGAGATTTAGAGTTGGGTTGGTGAGGAAGTTTGGGTTGTGGGCCGAAGTTGCAGGGTGGTGGCTGGGTAACCCGAATCTCCGATACCCGAATAGGAAAATTTCGAGTATTCCGAATTTTTTTTTTTTGTTCCCGAACCCGAATTTCCGAACTGAAATTTCGGGAAATTTCGGGTACCCGAAATTCTAACAATCCAATGACATTGACAGCCAAGAAAACCAATTCACAAACGACAATTTTAATCATACAAATAATCCAATAAATTATTTCATCCAGAGAGAAGAGAATGAGATCTAGATCCAAATCGAGAGAGAAGAGAACAAGAATAAGATCGAGATCGAGAGAGAAGAGAATGAGAATAAGATCGAGTGTACTTCTAGATCTGGAAATGGAGGTGGCGATGGAGGTTTGG
>NBIL01028877.1:0-10689 GCA_002752925.1 Viola pubescens var. scabriuscula
GAGATATGGTACAGTTATCGAAGAGAGATCAGTTAGTTACCTGCTGAATATGCACATTAATGGACCCTAAAGCCCACAAATATTTTCTAGCATAAGCCCAAAATGGTGAGGGTCCGAGCAAAAACCGGGTTTTCTTAAACGGTAAACAAAACCCCTATGAAATTCATCGAAACTTCTTAGTTCTTACTGAGAAAGGGAAAAAAACATTGCAAATCCCAGCCGCGCTACCGGTCACGGCAGATTGGCGAAGCAAAATTCTCAAGAAAAAACAGGTGAGTTGATGTATTTGCTGTTTCCATTTGAACCCGATGTTTAATCCTCTGTGTAGAAGAACTTATTTGCTCCGCTCTAAGTGTTGGTACAGTCATAGTTATAGTATCTCTGCTACTTCGCCAAATGATAAGCTTCATCATTTTCTTGAAAAATGTCCGTCCTTGTTTCTTGCAAACAAGTTTAGCTCAAGCTCTGAAAATGAGGAGGAGGAGGAGTCTTTTACAGTGTCTTATCTGAAAAATACATTTGGGTTTTCTTTAGTATCTGCATGGAAAACTTCTAATTATCTCCAGTTCGATGGCCCAGAAAAACCTGATGCAATCATAAATTTGTTGAAATCTTATGGTTTTTCACATGCCCAAGTCTCGAAAATCATCCAAATAAACCCTGTTGTTCTGACCTGCAGTCTTGAAAAAAACCTTGTGCCCACTCTCCAATTCTTCCACTCTAGAGGTGCGTCTGGGGTAGATCTTGAGATGATGTGTCGACGGAATCCTCAAATATTGACCAGAAGAATGGAAGGCCACATAATCCCTATTTATAATTACATTAGAGATTTGGTTCAGTCTGATCAGAAGGCGATTTCGGCTCTTAAACGAGGTGCTAAGATATTCAATTACGATCTTGAAGCTTCATTGGCTCAAAATGTTGATTTGTTGCTAAAGCTTGGGATGCCCAAATCGAGTGTCGTTTCAGCATTCATTAAACGTCCTCAAGCGTTTGTTGGAAGGCCAGATAGGTTTAAAATGCTGGTTGAGGAAGCGAAAGAAATGGGTATGGATCCAATGTCAAACACTTTTGCTACAGCAGTTACGATTCTGAATGCAATGAAGAAATCAACATGGGTAAGTAAACTTGATGAATATGAGAGGTGGGGCTGTACAAAGGAAGAGGTTCTCGTAGCGTTTAAGAAGTTTCCTGAGCTGATGAAAACCTCAACGGAAAAGATTGCAAAAGTCATGGATTTCTTTGTCAACAAGCTGGGTAAGGAGCCTTCTGTTATAATAAGGCACCCAGTAGTTCTTACAATGTGCTTAGAAAAGAGAGTTATCCCCAGGCTTTTGGTCTTTCACTCTGTTTTAGAGAAAGGTTTGATAAAGAAGGATCTCAGCCTCTCTAGTATTGTTGGGGTTTCCGAGGAGTGTTTCCTGAAAAAGTATGTGCATTGCTTTGCAGAAGGCCCACAGTTGTTGAAGCTTTATGAGGAGACGTGCAATCTTACTACTAAACCAGTGGTTCTGTGAGCTGAAGAGATTGTGCTGCTGCACTTGTAAGATGATTTATCTATTCTGCATCTAAGGTAGTTTATGACGAAAAGCACAATGATGACGAAGATTCTTAGCCTCGATAACTCTTTGGTGTGTCATTACTCCATAAATATGCTCACTGATGCTTTAAGATGAGTGGTTTTGGACTCCTTGACGCTTTATGTTGTTTGATTGGATGTGATTTGTACACCATTGACAGTTTTTGTTGATAGGATGGGGTTCCATGGATTAGAAATTGGATATCAAAGAAATGCTGTCCCATTCTCCCCCAAAGGATGTAACTGAGTATGTTTTGAATTTTAATTCCTCTTTTTGCGCAGACTGGATATTTGACAAGGTTTTACTGTTGTATTTTTTATTTTGTATGACATTGCAAACATACTTTTTGGTCTTTAGAACTGCATTTATTTGCAACTTTCATGGAAGACATGAGGTTTAGAAGGTCTTAATGTTGGGGCTCATCTGGCGTTCTTATGGTTACAAAATTTCCTGATTATCTGATAATACCTTATAGATTGATGTTTTAGCCCGGTCGCGCTACCTCAGTATAAAAATGCAAGGATGAAATGGTTCCAAATGCAGCCTTTTGCAACATTTATTTTCCACTGTTTTGTTCTGGTCTTTCGTTTCATTTTGTCGAGGAGCGGTTTTATTAGCTTAAAAATTGTGTTCTACAGAAACATCCCTTTTCATTAGCATAGATGATATTTTGACAGCAACAGAGATTTTGCGAAGTGAAGTAGAATAATGCATTTTTAAGAATCATTATTAAAAAAGATGTTGAATTTCTAATACCTCCAGTGGAAGATTACACACGGTCAACCGAGGTGGATACAAAAACAGAAAAATAACAAAGGGGAGAAAAAGATGTTGAATTTTGCAGTGAGCTTGTCAATCTACAAAATATAAACTAGAAACAAACGGAGGCAAATCTCAAAGGGGAGAACAAGCATATGCCGAACCGAACAATGTTTGCGGCCAAATCATTGCAGTGATACAAGGTTTATACTCATTGAATAATAATCCAGAAGATAACTGAACAAAACCATTGTTGAGAAATATGTCTGGAGCAACCACACAAATTACACTTATTGCACTGATAAAAATTGCTATCCATTCAAAATGGCCAGAAAAAAGGGTTCAGGAACTCATTCGGACGGCCTTTGCCCCAAAACTGAGATGTCTTCATAGCGTTTCTGTAGCAAACCATAAAGATCAAATTTCAAGTCAGTGGACAGTGGTAATAGCAGTTACAAGCTGCAACATCTATACAACCAACATTGCTTTCCCATACTCGAGTCAATATGACAGGGTATATGGGATGCGAAACAGTGCATGTTAGTGTCATTAGTTATGAAACACACATAATATAGTCTGGATACAATGAGAAGGGGATATATCAACTAATGTAAGCAGTAAAGTCCCAGATTTCGTGACTAAGAATCCAAAAGGGGCAATAATGATACGAATTCACAGGGCAGAGACTATGGGCAATAACTGGTCAGCATTTGAATATGAAAAGTGCACAAACCCACAGGGGCATAGTTCTAGTGAGAAAAGCTATGGATTGACAAGGATAAAGAAAAGACTCTTGAAAGATAGCGCACCAAGCAGAAAAAGAAGCACCACAGTTGTGGAAAACCTAACACTCAACCGCAATGAAAATATAACTCAACTGCTACACACTGTATAGCTCTCATGTACAACATCAAAGAAAGCCAAGATACACTGTAGGAGTGGAACACTCTGCGCAATGACCGGTTCATCTTATTGCCAACTACCATTAAAACACTACAGAATTTCAAAGATATATGAAACATGAATAACTGTCTAGACATAAGCCATTCATCCTTTTCATCACACGGATAAAGCAATTGACACATTGTGCACGAAGCCACACAAACTAATAGCACAAATTGGTTAAAGTTATGGCATATTTCGTACCCCGACATTGTTGTATTCCCACAGCTTGTGCACTCCATAATCCACAGCCTGCACAGCATTCAGTCATCAGAAAAAGACCCAATACCATTGAAAAAACAAAGCTTTATGAAACTATACGTCTCAACAGAACCACCACCAAATGCACCCACAAAAGTGAAAATTAATCAAATACAGGTAAATAATGGGCTCTGAAAATTCAGCAAGTGAATACAACTAATCGTTCATAAATCAAATGCGAAGAGAATCAATAAATGAGAGATTGGGATAGGAGATTTGGGTAATCTTACCCGTTCACCAGCAAAAGCGCCGAGGATGACGAAGGTGACATAGACGGAGTTGCGGCGCATGATCGTCTTGTATATGCCTTCGAAGAGGCCTCCTTGGCTTCTTCTGCGTGCGTAATCCATGGCGACTGGATTCGGAACTGAAGATTGTAGATCTGTTTGATTTTAGGGTTGGCAGAAAATCCCTGGCGAATGAAATTTGGGGAAATGGTCTTGCGATTCGGGACGACGATGATTATGTGTTCTTTTATAATTTTAAAAGTAAATGGTTCAGTCAAAGATTCTCAGATAAACCCGATTTGTTTGGCCCATGGGCCGAATGAATTGGCCCATAGAGACATTTAGTTCTAATTTAAGTGACATCAATATTAGACAAATTTATAACAATACTCACAATTTTAAGCATTTAGTGGAAATAATAATGGAAGCCTACCTAAAAAAGACTATATAATTACATATAGCAAATAATAATAAACAGTGAAACTATGGAAATGGAAAGTCCAATAACACAACAAAAATAATTAATAAATAAAATATATGATATCTCACGTTAACCATTTAATAGTTTTTAAACCATAGAATATAAAAGAAGTACGAAAATTTAACATCGCTTTCACAATCATGTTGTAATTTTTTTATTATTATTGTCAACGAAAATGTCTTTATTTTTCCAATAGACTCATGATAATAAAAATCATTTGGATTTATTAATTTTAAATGAATTTTAAAGTATCTTGAAAGCATTCAATATTTTCTACTAAACAAAAAATAAAAACCTTATAAAACGAGAAAATAAATATACCGAATAAAAATAAAATAACTTTAGCAAGAAAGAAAAAACGTTAAAACCGTAAAAGTCGTACACGGGAAAGCCACACTCCCGTCCAAATACTCAGGTCAGGTCCGTGGCGGCGCGCGCGTCCAGTTCCATGTCCTAATTCGTTTAACAGAACTCACCCCAGCAATCAACTCCCTCCCCCTCGCTTCTGTCAAATTGAATTGGAGAAGAAACCTAATCCCTAATCTTCAATCCGGTCACCACATGGATATACACGACGGAAACTTCCAGCTCAAAGAGCTTCAGACTCTTGAAGGTCATGGCGATAGGGTTTGGAGCCTCGCCTGGAATCCATCCGCCGACGCCGCCCCCGTCTTCGCCTCTTGCAGTGGCGATAAGACCGTCCGAATATGGGAACAGAACCCCTCCACTGGCACTTTCCACTGCAAGGTCCTTTTTCCTTCCCAAGTTTCAGTCTTTCTTTTTTGGTTAATTCGTTGGGCTCGCTTGATTAAGTTTACTTGGTACTGGAATTGATGATGTTGTAATGTGATAATTATTGTGCAGACAGTTCTGGAAGAAACACACACTAGAACTGTTCGGTCATGCTCCTGGTCGCCCGATGGTAAATTACTGGCTACTGCTAGCTTTGATGCCACTACTGCAATTTGGGAAAATGTTGGTGGTGATTTCGAATGTGTTGCTACTTTAGAGGTATTGGTATTATTCCTCTTGCCATCTTATAACTTGAAAAATAAACACGAAACATCAATGTCGATTGTTCTTGCACTTGTTTTATATACTCACTAGAAGTGGTCACATATGCCCAATTTTCTTATGTGGGATTGCTATTCATGTCTTGTTTTCTCGTTTCCTCTTTTGCAAAATAGGGTCACGAGAATGAAGTCAAAAGTGTTTCTTGGAATGCTTCTGGGACCCTGCTTGCAACTTGTAGTCGAGATAAAACTGTTTGGATATGGGAAGTGATGCCAGGGAATGAATACGAGTGTGCTTCGGTGTTGCAAGGACATACACAAGATGTTAAGATGGTTAAATGGCATCCAACCTTGGATGTTTTGTTTTCTTGTAGCTATGATAACTCTATTAAGGTATTATATGGGCTAAATTTCCTCATCCTATGAATTGCTTTTCTTTGTCATGTGCTTGGTTGCTGCTTTCTATTTGCGGCAGCAATATGAGAATAGGTTTGGAATCTTGGTTTTAAAACATTATTCTTTTGCAGGTTTGGGGTGAAGATGGTACTGGTGATTGGGAATGTGTTCAAACCCTAGGCGAAGCTAACAAGTACGGTCTTGGCTTTCTCATCGCTCTCTCTCTCCCCTCTGCTTTGATATAGTTTTGTTTACATAAACTCGGATTATTTCTGCATTAAGCCATAAATCAGCCTAACTCAACCATGCTTTTCTTTTTTCTTTTTCTTCAGTGGTCACTCTTCTACTGTTTGGGCACTTTCTTTTAACGCTGAAGGAGACAAAATGGTTTCCTGCAGGTATGTGACTTTTTCCCCCATTTTTGGATTTCACACTGGCATGACTGTGATCTTAAATGGCAGTGGCAATTGTCTTACTGATAAAATTTGAATTGTTCTGGCAAGAATAACTATATGTAATTGGATTGGTTTGACAGTGACGATCTTACTCTAAAGATATGGGGAACTGACATTAGAAGGATGGAATCTGGTGATGACGCTGCACCATGGTGAGCATATTGTGTATTCTTCAGAATACGGTTTTTATAATGCTACTAAAGATATGTCATCAATGAGTGAAGGAATGTTTAAGAAAAATGTTTTAAGGTTAGCAATTTATCTTGAGCAGAGGAAAAAACTCTATTGATAGATTGTTAAAATATTTGAAATTTTATGTGGATAGTATTTTAGTGCCAAGCAGTAGGCTGAATGCCTGCAATGAGTCGAGTCAGTAATTTTGCAAACATGCTTCAGAACTATTGTTCAATTCTTGTATTTCTGAATATTCAGACATTAAGATTTGGTTCTGAATTCTGATGCTTTTGTGAGCCAATTTACTCGTATGTTTTAACCAATGACATTTATTTAAGAAGAATAAAAAACACTGCATACTCTAGCTCTGTAGAGTATTTCTCAAAGGGTTTGATGCTTTGTTCATGTAATTTTTTGTTTGGTTTAGTGGTGAGATTTTTTTGCCTTACTTTAGACACATGGCACTGGTTGATATCATGGTTGTTTTTCTTCAGGAATCATCTCTGCACTCTCTCAGGCTATCATGATCGGACGATCTTTTCAGTTCACTGGTCAAGGTAGTGGCACGCTACTTAGTTTGGATGAATAATTACGTCTCATTCATGAATTTGGGGTCCTTTTTAATGTTAGATTCCAAGTCACTAGTTTACTGCTACCCTCTCTTGTGTTTAAGTTTTGAATGGTAATAAGTCTCATTGATATTATGTCCTCGGTCCCTAAAAAAGACATAAAACAATTTAGTTATTCGGTGCTTTCCTATGATGGTATGCTGAAACACACATGTGCTTATACACACTCTTCATCGTGACAGGGAAGGTATTATAGCCAGTGGAGCAGCTGATGATGCTATTAGATTTTTTGTGGAGAGCAAAGATGGTTTGGTAGTAATACTCTTTTCCTTCATATTTGTTCTGTCTTTACTGATCATGGTTATCAGGTTCACTACATTATTATCCTTTTTATTGGTATACAGTATACCAGCAACCCTTTGTTGATCTGGAGCATTCAAAAGTATATGCACTAGTGTGTTTGTGGACAGAGACTATATTAATGCACATGTATACGTAGGAAAAATCTACTCACATGATTCACTCTGTTATAGGTTGATAGTCCTTCATACAAATTGCTGTCGAAAAGGGAAAAGGCCCATGAGATGGACATTAATTCAGTGCAGTGGAGCCCTGGGGTAAGATTTCTGTCAGCAATTAATGAGAAAGTGTATGCCTACTTTTTGTGTGGTGGAGATGCATTAGCACTAATAAATGGATTCATCAAACGCGTTGAAATCTGATGTATTATAGGTTACTTGTTTCGTTGATTCACGAATAATGTTTCTATTTGCAGTTTCTTGCTGTGACTTGAGAATACTTCCAACCTATTGACTTGCCATAGCCTAAGCATGGTTGATATGTTGCCACACTTACTATTAACTAAAAGACAAAAAAAATGCTTTGTGAAACTTCTGCTTTTGGAGATGCTCTAGTCTTTCCTGGAAACAGCAATAATGAACGAGCTAGAGTTTCACATATCATTCCTTTCTACAAATTGATGGGTTCTCTACTTTAGTATTTTGCAAAATATAACTGGATGGTAATTAAATCAGATATTGAATGCGAAGGGAGGGCGTGTGGAAAAACCATTTTTCTTAGACTTGGGTTGCAGCATACATGAATTGATACAATACCTTGAATTTGCGTGCTTATCATTGCTGTTGTGTTGTTATTCTTATTATCGTTTGTAGTCGTTCATGGTTATCTTGAAGCAGCACTTAGATTTGTAACATAACCGGGTGATGTTATTGTTGAAACTTACCAGGAAAACAGGTTACTTGCTTCTGCTAGTGATGATGGAACTATAAAGCTGTGGGAGCTGACACCTCTAGCCTGATGCATATCCTTGATTACCAGCTTTTCTTTTTCACCAAAGTTTTATGATGTGTATTATTCATTGTAACTGTTGTACCTACCTTGGGCTTTAGATGTCGTTAGGTGATGATATCGTTAAGTTATTGGCATGCTAATGTAATTATCAGGAGAAGAGGGTACACAATTTTGTCCTGACATTAGCTGATAAGTTTGCCTTCAGTTTTGGCATTATGGGTGTTGTATATCCCACTGTAATTTTCAAGCCAGGCCACAGAATTTGCCTTGAAATATTGTTGAAAATGCTTAGAAACAGCAGTAATGATAAAATCACCTACATTCATCGATCTTTCGGTTGTTAGCATTTGTTGGATATGTGGATCTGGTTAATTCTCATACATTGAACTAGAGAGATGGTGCCAAAATATGACATTAGAGCTTGGCAATTAAAGTTGGGCAGGAGCTGGGCTTTTTGTTTGTCTAATAATAATCATGACCATGCATGCCAACCAAATACCAAGTATCAAGAAAGGACAACTTTACTTGGAACTAGGGTTCTTTTTATTTATCTATTTCCGAAAAATAATGGTAAATTCCAAGCTAGTTCCGGCAGTTTCGGCCGTTGCCTTCCATGACTTGGTCAGCGGAGATGGGGAACCACATCTCCAAGTCCAAATTGCCCAGCCTCATTGCGGTGTGAGTGGACACAAAATGAAATGAAAATCCCCAAGTAATTGTGAATAATTGAATATCAATCTCACTCAAGATATCCTCTTTACCTTCCCGTATGTGACTAATTTCATTCCGGTATAATTTTTGTTGGAAGTGTTTTCTCATTTGAATCATGAAATGGAGATCCCATGTTGCAAGCTAACTCTTGGGCTAAAAAATGCCACTCACTTATTAATCATGCACAAAGCTAAAACAATGGCAATTGTAACAAACCAAAACTATGAAAAATATCATATATATATATAGTGTCTAGAAATATTTGCATATCTCATAATCATTATTAACAAAACAATAATATTATACCACTTAATTAAAAAGGTGTTCTTGAATAAAAAAAATAACAATATTTAATACTCTTATATTATGATTATGATTAACACCTGTTTTCTATGCTTAAACTGCCAGAATTAGCTCTCCTTCCTTCTTGTACCAAAGCTGCACGAGCAGACAAGATCCCATTATGCATCAAAGAAGCATCAAACTGCGCAGTGCAATCAATCCAGTCCGTCAAGAAATCTTCTTGACCCCATATATCTGGAATCCAAACCCTACCAGCAACCTCAACCCTATGCCTCTTCAATCTCTCACGCCCACAACAATATTCATCATCCTCTTCTTGAAATGCCTTAAACTTTCCACTTCCCAGCTCCGCGCCGCCGCCATGTACTGTTGTTTCTTCGTCAATACTAAGCTCCTCGACGGTAGTTGAAGGTGGTGAGCACTTTGAGGTATCATTCCCTTGCTCCAATGATGTTTTCATTAATGAAGAACTCTTCCTTTTTTCTTGATCACTTATAAGGTTGGTTTCTTGATCGGAATCTGATGTAATTGTAAGTGATGATGATGATGATGAGGTTTGATGTAATGATTCCATGGTGGTGGTAATGGGGTTTTCTTTAAGGAATGGAATAGGAAGAAAGAAGAATATAGTATACTCTTTCTTCTTTTCTTTCCGTAATGGGGTTGAGAGGATGGTTTCTTGTTCTTGTTATTTGTTCTTGGAATTTTTGGTGTTGGTGTTGTCTCTAGCTATGAATGACACATCTTTTTTTCTGTAAAAAGATTTACATAATAATAAGGGGCTTGAGAATAAAGGTGAGACAATGAGTGGGGAGTTACACTACACGTCAAGGGTTTCTCTTGTATGGTATGTGGTAACTGTACGTGTCATTCTTGATATTGGATTCCATTTTGTGTGGTTAGGTTCAAACTTTTTACTATATATAAAAACACAAGTGGGAGAGAAAACCCAAAACAAGATTCAGTCACCTTGTAAATGACCACTTAGAAATAGAATAAGCTTATATAATAAAAACGTTTGTATGTATAACGATAGTTTTAACCATCCATTAGATTTAAGTGGTTGATGATTTTAAATATAGGGTATGTATTGTCCTTTCTAGGTTGATGGTTTCTCGTAATATTATCGATGGTATTTTAATCATTTTAAAAATCTATATTTTAAGAGTTATGATATTCCCTCCGTTTCATATTAACTGACTTTTTAGAATAGTAGAAAAACGTAAGCCGTTGATTTACGGACTTATTTTATTCCTCATTGTTTCATTTTTTTTCTTCTAATTTCCACTCAAATTACCACACTATCATCAAATTGGGTTGATTCAAAAAAAAAAAATTATTTGCACGAAATATATGTTTCGAAAAAGATAAAATGACAAGTACTCTAAATAGTAGAAAAAACGTAGAAAAGTGATAGTTGATATGGAATGGAGGGAGTATCATTTTATCAAATAGTTAAAATACTCATTCTTATAAATATAAGTAGTTTTTTTTATTATTTCTTTAT
>NBIL01028902.1:0-13479 GCA_002752925.1 Viola pubescens var. scabriuscula
ATTTCGAAATCAAGACACAAAAATTGGGTTAAATTGTTGTTAATTATGCAATTAATGTGATAATAATTTGTGTGTATTCATTATATATTAATTGTATATTTAAATATTTATTAAACATTTGGGTATGCATCTTCCAAAGACATGCCAATTTTCTCGAGGGAAGAATAAGAGAAAAAAGAAAGAAAGAAAAAGGAAAGGAAAAAGATGGAAGATGACCATAAGAAGAAAAAGATGCGACTGTTGGATCGGTCTTGCCTAAAGGGTAGGGTGATTCAACAATGATGATGAGATTGAGATGGAAAAAAGGCCCAGTGACACGTGGAGGCTGACATGGACGAGGGAGAATGTGTCACGCAGACAGTCATTGACATGGCACATAACGGTGCCACGTCAGTTTTCTGTAACGTTAGGGTTGTGCTTGAACAATTTTGAGAAGACCAGGGTTGAGATTAATTAACGCTATAGTCCATGGTTGTGATTAAACAAAACATTAAAGTCCAGGGTTGTTTTATATCATTTTCCCAATGTAGAACCAAAATTATTAGAAAAAACTGTAATTATTCAGGTTTAAAACTTAAATTGTTCATTCTTAAATCAAACAAGAATAAATTGATAAGAAATTAGAAAGAAAAGAAATATGAAAATTAAAATTTATTAAATTCGTTTAGACCTCACAATATCGGAATCATGACCCTTGAAGTCTTTACCATGAACGATTTACTTAGTTAGAAACATACATAATAAAATAAAATACGGAATTTAATTTCATAAAAGTAGAAATCTCCTCGTTTTCAAGGAAGAAGACGAGGAGAGCAAAACAATTGAGTTCCAAACCTGGTTGCAGAGTGAACGGAGAGGGAGCAAGAGAGAGTCCAAAATTTGACTCCTCTCTAAATAAACTCGGAAAAACTAAATTCGTCTCTATCCTTCCTAGAGTTTTAGATAAAATACAAAAGTCAATTGTTCTTATCCTTTAGGATGTTTTACAACTCTAAAACTCTAATTGGAAGTCTTTTTCTGAGAACAGAAATGTTGGCGCGTTTAGTGTAGATGCGCTCTCCCTTAGGCCTAGGGAAGAAGCTTGTTCATTCTGATTCAGCTCTTTTCACCACTGTTTTCTTTTTGCTCTATTTTCTCAGTATTTTTTATCCTTTCTTTCTTCTTTGGTTTTTCTGTCTAGTTTCTGCTAAAAGGAAGAAAATACACAAAATATCAGTAGTATCATCATCTAAAAATGGTAGAATAGATGATAAATTTGTACCAAATAAGCATCAAATCAAGTACCCCATAATTTTCCCATTTATCCAAACAGACTGAGTGTTTTTTTATTTATAATTTTAATTACATTTTCTCTCTGCATTGATCAATGAATTGTCACATTAATTACAATTAATTAAGTGAGGTTTTGGAATAGAATTGTACGGATGATTAACCAATTTGTTGAACAGGAGGACACAGGTGTGGTTGCTTGCGTTCGGCCTTTAGCGCGGGAGTTCATGAAACTGAAATTATTGGCGGCGTAGAGGCGGAATGCTCGGAGGATCAGGGCCAGAAGATAAATGGAACCCTTAAAGATGATATTTTCTTAGGATTTTGGTTTTCCAGTTGCATATTGTACTGCAGGCAGGCACTTAGGATTTTGTTGCTCAGTTTTTTTCTCTCCCCATTTGCAGTTCCAAATCCAAATTGGAAGATTTAGAAAGTCAAATTCTAGGAATTTTTGTAAGGGCGGAAAATAGGGTGTTGTTTATGATTTTATTCATCACCTTATGACTGTATTTTTTTAACGGCGAAGAATATTTATGGTGGTGCATATGATTTCATTCATTACCCCATAAAAAAAATTAATATTGTAGAAGGTTGTCCTCCCAAAATTTTATATTGTCAATTTGAATTTATTTTCAATCGGAAATAATAAAATCTTCCGAAAAGTTTGACTCAATTGACTTCAGAGTTGACTTCTTGACCAACGTAAGAGTAAATTCGTCATGCACTGAAATAAATTTGCCCAAGCGCAGGGCCTGGTCTGGATTAATTACCCGTTGCTGTTGGGCTGGGCTAATCTAGCCCACTCAAACTGTTGTGTCCGGCTGCTTTGGGTATTTCGCACCTTCATCCTTAACTATACTCATATATAATTATATATACTCCAATTTGGCAACTATATATTCTCCTTAACTTAAACTCCACCTCTCTCTGTCTCTGAAGTTTAATTAATCAATTACCTAAAACCCTCATAAAACCCACCCTACCTAGCTACAAAAATTAAAATAAAATAAAATGAATACTCTTTTTGGTGATATCATTTTCTTCTCACAAATACTCTTTCTTCCCATTGTTACACTAACACAGCCATCGCACGTGACGGCGTGATGGCACGTACGAGAACCTTTCCATTTTGGTCATTCCATCCTCGATGAGTCTAGTTTGAAGATTTTACCCTTTTTCACCTTTTCGTAATCTATCAGGTTTTATTTTCTGATGAAAGACAGCGATGCTACAATCCTTTTATCTCTTGAAGTGATCTTACATAGAAGTATAACATATTTCAGTTCGAGTTTAAAGAGCGGAGAAATTCTCGCTGGAAAAAATCATATTCTCTTGAATCTAATTAATCTTTTATTTGAAAAAGACAAATGAAAAAAATACTTGAGGCATGGAAATTACTTATCACTCAGTAATAAACGTATAGGAAAACTAGCAGCCAATTTTTTTTTAATATATATAGAAAGGAATTAGTAAGAACAAAAACTGAATGCGACACATCACTGGATTATTCTCCATTTTATGCAATAGTCCTATGGATTGGATGTATACTGCTGATGGCCTGATCCGTTCCCATCTTACAACTCTCTCAAGTATTAATATCCCCTGTCCTAACCAGAGAAAAAAAGGGTACAAAAATCTGACAATGATCAGTACCTACAAAAAAAAAAAACCGAAGCTTGATGAGATTTTGTCCGGTTGAAAGAGAGCAAGAAACCACAATATTTCACTTTAAAAATAAAATAAAAAAACTATAGCCAAAAACCATTGACTTATCAACATCTCACCACTCACCAATTCCTTATGCCCCCTGATCATGTTCTGTCAACGTCTCTGCTCATTCTTCTCGATCAAACGTTATTAGACCTCGAATGTTGAATGGTTCTTTTAGCGTAATCTCTTTTTTCATTTTCCCGGTCTTAAACTTAAGACGTAAATTGATAATGAATACGTCATTTATGCGAGAAGAGCGTAAAGTGTAAGTTGACCGATGTAAATTTACCAGTTTTTTCACATGCTACATATAACAAAAGCTGCAGGAAACATTAGTTGGAGTAAAACCAAATTGCTACTACTATTTCCTTTTGGACCACCTGACACAAGCCAAATGTGCCTACCCCTCAAATCTCATTATAGCCCATAATTAGTTTTATGGTCACAACCTAAATCAGTAAAATCCCATTCTTAGTTCGGTTAATTAACAGCAGTATCTTTCACTCTGGTAGTAGTAATATGTATCCATCTTCCCATCTGCACTGTACTGTACTGTACTGCTCCAATTAAAAACTTTTCTACCAGCTTTAAATGTCATAATTATTGAGTTAATTGAGGTAGGATTTCTTAATTTCTTAGTAATTAAAGGTCGGTTTTAGAAGATGATTAGTAGTATATTTAATGATGGGAAGGGATGGCACTGTTGTATTTAATGATGGTCATCTTTTACAGTTGGCGGTTTAAACATATCTGAGTTGATTTTCTTACTTTCCTGCATGTGTACATGTATATGTACATGAACTTTCTCAATAACTCTTTTTTTCAGAAAATAAAACAGAGGTTTCAAGTAGAAAGATCAGATAAGTAAAAAAGATGATCAGATCCCATCACCACCTTTCTAGGCTGCTTCTACTCCCTTTTTGCTCCTTCTTCTTTTTTCAAGCTTTTGCAGCCGTTAATTACAATAAATTTCCTGTCTTTCCCCCTCCCCTATAAATATTTGATTCTGAAAAGAAAACCCTGAATACGAATATTGCACTTAAACCCTTTTTTTCCCTCATATTTTGTTCATTTTGCAATATCTTTAAGTTTCTCTCATCTGTTTGTAGAAATGCCTCTCATGCAAATAAAGAGAAGAAATGAGAGGAGAAGAGGAAGCAGAGGGTTTAAAGACGATCCTGCTTCTTCTTCTTCATGCAAAAGTCTCCTTTTTCAACACAGGCCTGGATATGGTCAGCTGGGGACTAAGTGCATGGTCAAAGCCAACCACTTTCTTGCTCAGATACCTCAGACAGACTTGTGTCATTACAGTGTAAGTTTAGTTTTGTTCTTGAAATGTTTTTTTGTTGTTTTCGGAAATGTCTCATAATTTCTAAAGTTTGAGTCTTTTTCTCGGTGCAGGTGAAAATAACCCCTGAAGTTACTTCTGGAAAATTGAACAAAGCTATCATGACTCAGCTTGTTAAGCTATATAGAGAGACTGATTTAGGAATGAGGCTGCCAGTTTATGATGGAGGATGTAATCTTTACGCGGCCGGATCACTGCCGTTTAACTTCAAGGAGTTTACTATAACATTGGTGGAAGAAGATGAGGCAACAGGAAATATCAAGTAATAGATTTATTAAATTTTTCTGACTTTCTTTTGGTCTAACAGGAGAGAAAGATTTTCTTTTGATTAACACCTTGCATCTTGTGTTGATTCTGGTTAATGGTTTGTATAGGAAAAGAGAATTTAAAGTGGCCATCAGCTTTGCAGCTCTTGCTCCTATGATTAAATTACAGGACCTGCTCTCTGGGAAACAAGTTGACACCCCTCAAGAAGCGATTTCGATCATTGACCTCGTGCTTAGGGAATGTGTAGCACAAAGGTACTCTTTTCTTTGTAGGTTCTAATTCAAACTATTGCTAGCTGGTTGCTAATTCTTTGATACATTTGCTTTAGATATGTTTCGATTGGGAGGTCCTTTTATTCGCCTGGCATTAAGAAACCCCAGAAACTGGGTGGTGGCCTAGAATTGTGGCGCGGCTTCTACCAGAGTATAAGGCCAACTCAGATGGGATTATCACTAAACATTGGTAGGAGACTTTAGATGTGTTATGTATAAAAGTTCTATTTTTTTCACCATATTACTGTTTTCGGAGGGTTTACTTACTATGCTTTTTATTGCACAGATATGTCAGCAACTGCATTCATTGAACCTCTTTCTGTTATTGATTTTGTTGCTCAAATCTTGAGCAAAGATGTATATTCAAGGCCATTATCGGACGCAGATCGTATTAAGGTTCGATACTGTGCTCTACAGATGTCAACAAAGCATTTGATGTTTCTTTCTGATTCAAATACAATGATAGATTTACATGATTTTTATGTGGAAATAATGTCGGTAGATAATTTGTGCCGGAAATCATCATTTGTGACTTGATAAATGGTCCTGGGTTAAGTTTTAGTGGTAATCTAATACTCCTGATTTTGTCTATTTCAAGTGGTACTCACAGATTCTGTCTGCCCAAAACTGGTTCCACACTTTCTTGAATGATTTTTGAATGTGACATTATGGGTTTAATGATTTTGTTGAGCCTAGGACCAAATATAAGTTTAGTTGACACCATTGTCCATTGTCATTCATCATCATGGCCATGTGAGGCTGTGAGCTGGATTAGAATGATTGGTCTGAGTACAATTCATCTGGAAAATAGGGCCCAAAACAACTATATTCTAATTTATTTATTTATATTTTGTTTTGATTCTATCCCTTTTTTGGTCTGAGCATATTTTTCTTCTTGTTCTAGCTGTGACTCAACCTTTAGCTAATATCTGTCATCTGGTGTAGCTGGTCTGTAATTTTCTCTCGTTACTTAATTCAGCCAATGACATCCATACTGTTTGGTTAAAACAGGACATGAGTTTAGTACAGTTATCAAAATGCGTAACATTAATGCCTCTGTGCGCATGAATTCAGACCGAATGGACAGTTGAATCATCCAAACCCAACTGATATTATTACTGTAAATGTAATACATGACCAGGTTGTTTTTTGTCTAAATATTTCAGGTTAAGAAAACACTTAGAGGTGTCAAAGTTGAAGTCACTCACAGGGGTAATGTACGAAGGAAGTATCGGGTTTCAGGATTGACAACACAGCCTACAAGAGAACTGATGTACTACAATTTATGATGATTTTTCCTTTTCCATATTTATTACGTATCTTAGTTTTTGCTTGCAAGACATTTTCAGAACTATAAGTTTCTGCCTGTTGTGTTTTTGACAGTTTCCCGCTCGATGAGCATATGAATATGAAATCAGTTGTTGAGTACTTTCAAGAGATGTATGGATATACCATTCAGTATACCCATCTCCCTTGCCTTCAGGTAGGAAACCAGAAGGTCAACTATTTGCCGATGGAGGTAGGGTATACTTTTTGCTTCGTCACTTATTTCGTATGCCGGTTATGTAGTTTCTGTAAGCCAATTCATGCAGACATTTTCAGGCTTGCAAAATAGTTGAGGGGCAGAGATACACAAAAGGGCTAAATGAGAAGCAGATAACTTCCTTACTGAAAACCTCGTGCCAAAGACCGTGCGACCAAGAATCAGACATCTTACAGGTCTACATTTAACATCACCAGTCATTTGCTTGTTTATGACTTGGTAGATAAACTGAACACACACAAGTCAGTGGTCCTTGAATTTCTTATCCGCGATCCAATCAGTGGAAGCTTTGGTTTATACATTTATCTTATAAAACAAGGCCATCATCATAAAGTTGTCAGCTGTCTGCAGACTGTTGGCCAAAATGGGTACGAACAAAATCCCTATGCAAAGGAGTTTGGCATCAGCATAGACAACAATCTCGCACCAGTGGAAGCTCGGATTCTACCAGCTCCATGGGTATAGTTCAAATCATTTAATGCTATCTTTCATTCAGCCACACACTGCGAACAGCTGACTCATTTCACCTTTTCCTCCTAATAGCTGAAGTACAATGATGCTGGAAAAGTAAAAGAATGTCTGCCTCAAGTTGGTCAGTGGAATATGATAAACAAGGTTAGAATAATGCAATCCAAAACATCAACATCTAACTGACATCTTTGTGATTGATGCTGATTAATAGTTATCGACGTCAGCTCTTGTTTACTTAATGCAGAAAGTGGTAAATGGGAGCACTGTCAGACACTGGGCTTGCATAAACTTTTCGCATCATGTCCAAGAAAGTACCGCTCATGGTTTTTGTCAGCAGCTGGTTCAGATGTGCCAAGTTTCTGGAATGGTAAAAATTTATGATCTTTAACATGACATGAATAGGTTAAAGTAGTATTACTACTTGTTTTTCTGTTTCCTAGCTGCATTCATCAAATAGGTCCGTGTCTTTGGGCTGTGTACATGATAATCTGATGCTGTGGACCTTTCCCTCCAGGATTTTAACTGCGAACCTGTAATCCCCATATATTCATGGCGACCTGATCAGGTAAAGAAGGCGTTGAAGTACGTGTATCATATTGCTGCCAAGAAGCTTGAAGGGAAAGAATTGGAGCTGCTCATTGCCATTCTTCCTGACAACAACGGCTCGTTGTATGGTGTGTGATCTTTTGCTGCTGCCAAATGTCTATTGCATTATTTCTATAAAGCTGTCTCTCTCACCACCTGTTATTGTATATGCAATGCATACTCGGAACGCGTCCATCTTCCCCTGCCTTCAGGTGATCTAAAACGAATTTGTGAAACGGATCTCGGGATCATTTCTCAGTGCTGTCTTACAAAATATGTCCTCAAGATTAGTAGACAGTACTTGGCAAATGTGTCACTTAAAATCAATGTCAAGGTATGTCAGGATTTAGATGGTATGATGTGACTCTTAAAATCAAAGTGTCTAATAATCGTTTGTTCTGTTTCTGTGTGATCATTTTAGATGGGAGGAAGAAATAATGTGCTCTTAGATGCTTTAAGTTGGAGAATTCCATTGGTCAGTGACATTCCAACTATAATTTTTGGTGCTGATGTAACCCATCCAGAGTGTGGAGAAGACACCAGTCCATCCATCGCTGCGGTATGCCAATCAGTTCGAGTATCCTCATATTTATTTTTCCTGTCACACCCCAATCTTTAAAGCTTATGGTTGACTTTCAGGTTGTAGCCTCCCAAGACTGGCCTGAAGCAACCAAGTATGCAGGGCTGGTCTGCGCTCAGCCTCATCGACAAGAGCTAATTCAAGATTTGTTCAAAACCTGGCATGACCCTCAACTGGGCACGGTTACTGGAGGCATGATCAGGTGCATCTACTAACCGCTCTCTTCGAATGTTCACTGACAATTAAGCTGGAAATTGATGATGAGTCACACATTTGCTGTAGCCAGTCTTTTATGACTTGCTCGATGAAACATCTACACATTTCGCGGAGTTATAGTGTCTTGTAATGGTTTTGCAACTTCTGTTGATGAACACTTGATCTATTCTTGCTCTACTGCAGGGAGCTCCTTCTTTCATTCAAAAAGGCCACTGGGCAGAAGCCGCAGAGGATAATATTTTACAGGTATTCTGTGTACTTTTCTAACAGCATTCCCATGATGTCACTACTGAATTAACTACCAGGTTCGACGAATAGGCAGTGTCTAAAATCCCTTAGTTCATCCATTTTATGGCTCTATGCTATAAAACCTGTAGAGATGGTGTGAGCGAAGGCCAGTTCTACCAGATCTTATTGTTTGAACTTGACGCCATTCGTAAGGTTGGTAAACCCTTGCTTTGCATGATCTATCAAATATCAATTTCTCGTGCTTATGTTTGATTGTTACGCAGGCTTGTGCATCATTAGAACCCGGTTACCAACCCCCGGTAACTTTCGTTATAGTCCAAAAGAGGCACCATACTAGACTCTTCCCTAGCAATCACAAAGACAGAAGTAGCACTGATAAGAGTGGAAATATCCTGCCAGGTAATGAACTTACGAGCTGAGTGAAATGCACATGTGACCAGTTAACAATGCTCGATACGAGTGGTAAACCAAGTAATCGAATCAGTAAACCCTGTGGCTGGAGGTGACTAGTGGTTAGTTTTTCCAATTGCAGGTACTGTGGTGGATACTAAAATATGCCACCCGACTGAGTTTGACTTTTATTTATGTAGTCACGCAGGAATCCAGGTATGTTCTTGTAATAAATACCAAACATTTGACAGATTTAAGTTTTCGTACATTTCACCGATAAATTCTTCTGAGAACACAAGTCTTTTAAGGAATTCCTGATCAAATCCTGACCTGTAAGAATTTTGTCAACTAGCAGGGCACTAGTCGACCTGCTCACTATCATGTGCTATGGGATGAGAACAATTTCAGTGCAGATGAGATTCAAACCCTGACAAACAATCTCTGCTATACGTAAGAAACCCGTTTCTGATATTCTAATTACTCTGATTATAGCTTTACACTTTACAGTAATAACTGATTATTCGTTATTTCTCCTGACCATTTGGTTACAGATATGCTAGGTGCACGCGATCTGTCTCTATAGGTAACTATATTCTCTAACTTTGATTACATTCATGGCCTACACGCCGTTCTTGATATCACTATATCCAGTTTAAACCATTGTGTTTGCTTGTTTGGACTAATGTGTCTGATCCTTTTCTGTTCATGCAGTGCCTCCTGCATATTATGCTCATCTTGCAGCGTACCGAGCTCGATTCTACTTGGAACCTTATGCACCTGACAATGCTAAACTGCATTCTACACGCGCTGCTGCAAATGGATCATGTGTTCGTCCCCTACCAGCACTTAAAGAGAAGGTAAAGAATGTCATGTTTTATTGTTGAGAGATGCTGGCAAGTATAGAAGTAGAAAAACAAAAACAGTACATGGAATGGAATACTTTTGTAACACTGAAAAGTTGGATCCGGCTTTTTTATAGACAATTATGGCCCGAGTAAATAGGCCCATCAAAATGGGCTTTATGAAATTCCAAATATTTACCTATTTATATTATTTTTTATTAAAAAAAACTCGAAATATTTATGAAATTCCAAATATTTACCTATTTATATTATTTTTTATTAAAAAAAACTCTAAATGATCATTGCTTGTTCTTGTCTTGTTCATAAGTTCAATTATTGGTATTATAATAATAATTAATAATATAATCAATTTTTATTTATTTTTAAAATGGGTTTGCACGTTTACTTGCTTAATCATATGAATTGTAAATGTAAAGTTTGTAAACCCTAGGAAAATTAAAGTGTGGTAGGAAAGGGACGTAAATTAGCACCGTACAGGATGGTCTACCGGAAATTAGTGATAGATTGATTTATTTATTTATTTGGATAAAAAAATTAATGGTAGATGGTATTCCAAATAAAGGTTGATGAGACTGCATTATAATTACTTAATTAGAAGACTAATTAAAATTGAGGTGAAAATGACGTTGCCGGAAGCTAGAATGACCGGAGATGGCGGAAATGTCAATGAATTAACTACTCCTGTGACCCTGTCTCCGGCTTTTATTAGCTATTCTCGGAGTTCGATATGCATGGTGTTCCGGGTATAATTAAACTTTTAAAAAATTACGCATATTATAAGTTAAACTATATTGAGAACAACAAATACATCTTATTCCGAAAGTACCAAACAAAACTTCCATAATATTAGGCCATTTTGAGAGTTTTCATTCTCATTATATTCGTCACATTGAGAAGAAGAAGGAACTTTTAATATCCTTTTCCTAATTTACCCTTTACCTTTTATCATCTAAAGTAATCTCATTAATTATTTTTTCAAGGTTATTTGTGTAAATGAAACAACCATATAGATAAAGAAAGGAAGGCTATAGGCTATAGCTACTAGCTAGGTTAGTACTTAGGTTAGAAATCCTTCGTCAATTAATTTCTCCAAATTCCTTTTCAGCCCCATCATAGATGTTGACTGCGTGGAGTAATACCGCCTGTAAAAAATTTTCCAAAATGGTGTGCCATTTTATACTATATTTCTATTAGTAAAAGAGGAAAAAATAAAAAGAAAAGAAAAGAAAATCAAAAGTTATAGTCGAGACGTAAGATAACAAAAAAGAAAAAAATATTTTTTCTCAGAGTCATCCTCTTAAAAAATCAAAAAATATTAAAATAAAATTATAATCTCATTAAATAATCGAAATGAAACTTAAAAAGATCGTAAAAAATATGAAGAAAAAAAAAACCAATTAAGGATACTCAACAAGATAAATTCTCATTTAAGATTTGTGTTGTTTGCAAGTGGATTTGGATTTGGATTGGTTACATGTCTACCCCTCAAATTATAGGGGAAAAAGAAAGAAGAATCGAGCATGCATCAATCAATATGAATCAACAACCACCCCATTGATATGTACCAAAAGAAAAAAACAACCACCCAATTGATGTTAAAATACTATAGTTGGTCGGAGGATTGGCATATCAAATTTGAGAAACGAGTGATAGTGCTGCAATGTAAAATCTATAGAAAGAAGTAAATAACTTGTAAATTTTTAACTCACGTCTCGATTTTAAAGTTTATAAAGTATAGCAGATTATATTATAAGAGTCATTATTTCAATTTAAATGGTAATATTATTATTTTTTCCCTAAAAAAAGTATAGAAAACACGAGAAAAGATTGAATACATAATGAAATATTCCGATTTTGTAATTTTAAACTTCAAATGTTAGCATCATCAAGAATTTCAAATACTAGATTATACTAGTATTCTAGTGGGCTACCACCCCCAATCAATTTATAAGAAATAGAAATGAGAAAAAAAGAGTAATATTTAATTTAAATAAAGTTATTAATACAAAAAACTTTAACTAATAAATCAATCCATATTAATGGAGACAACATGTAGCCTAATTGCCCAAATCGATTGTTGTCTATTTTTTTCTTTGAACTATAATAATAATACATTAAAAAAAAAAAAAAAAATGGAATCCAAGAAGAATGGGCAGCAGGGAAGGAATGTGTGTACGTAGTACTGCTGGATTACCCATCAGATTTCCCGTCTTGACCACACATGTGAATTTCTGGTGATCAGAAGGATGAGAGGGCTTCATCAACATTTCTGGCAAAATATGGGCCATCCATCATTCATCATTGAGTTGATCACATCTCATGGACCACTATCAAAGATGGGTGGGGCCCATGGGTTTATGGTTGGATGGGTTGGATCTCATTTTATGTGGATCTTTTTTCTTTTCGTTTAATTTAAAAAATAAATAAAAGAAAAATTATATAGAGAAGTCGCAGTCGGAAAAAATTTGACCTTAGAGAAAAGGGAAAAAGAAAGGTGATATCGCTATCGACACGTGAGAGAATTTGACACGTGAAAGGGCCGGTACCAGTTATTAGAGCTTCGTAGGTGGTCCTTGCCTGATATATTTGCCTTCAAAGTTATAACCAGGGGGGAGAATGAACTTAAACGAGAAGCAGTCGAGATAACGAGGACTTATTTTAAAGTTTTCAGTTAGTCTCCAGGAAAGTTGTTGCTTTAAAATAACTAATGGTACTATTAACTCTAATTTTTAATGGGCTCAAATAAAGATCCACAAAAATCTCTCATGGTTAAAGTTCGAGCTAGTCGAAAAGATTTGGTAATATCGGGTGATGTATTAGGGGGAATCTTTATTTTATTAATTTTTTTTCTTTTTTTCTGATAAGTATGTTAAATTAGATTAAGTGTCACTCAATCAACAAAAGAAGATGTGGACCATAAATATTGCTTCAACAAAAAATATTATTTTTTTAATAAATAATTAAATATATTCATAAAGTAATTCTACAATGCAATTTTTATATGAAGTTATCCTTTTTTTTAACTTGGAGTTAGTAAACAATTCACTGGAAAGTCATGGCTTATAAATAAAACTGTAAATATGATTTTTATTAAAATTACAATAACGAGTTAATCTATCATTTGATCATCGAAACGATCTTATATGATGTGAATAACCCATTTAATTTAAAAAAAAAACTATTTTCTTAATTCTCAGTTTTACGGAACACTGGAAGTCGAACTCAATGTTTCATTTAATGGGCAACAGTGATGTACAGAAAGAATAAAAATTAACACAATGGCAAGAAAAATATTAGTACTAATTAGTAGTTTAAAGCACAAGTTATTATTCTACGTACGAGAATAGAGAATTGGTGCTACTGCCAATTATATGTTCATATCTAATTACTTAAATAGTCCAGTAAAGCTGGCTAGAAAAAGAAAAATAATTAGTAAAAGTTAGCTTGAATTTTGTATTTATTTGCAAAAAGATTAGTTGCTCTGACAACGAGTTTATGTGCCTCTGATTTTTGCCAAATTCAGAAATTTTCAGAAATAAGACTGTAAGGCTTATGGTGCTTATATATATGTCATTAATTACCGAAGCGAATTTTTTTAATAAAATAAAAATACGAAAATGGTACACAGTACTTCACCGCCTGATCTGTCAGTGACGGTGCAGCAACAAAAAATGGCAGCAGGTGATGCAAGACAGTCACATTTTGCAGGCCAAAAA
>NBIL01029008.1:0-14869 GCA_002752925.1 Viola pubescens var. scabriuscula
GTGGGAACTATTATGTGGATAGTAATGGAGATGATGGATTTGAAGTTCACCTAGATGAGGACAATAGCTGGATTGTTAGCTTAGAAAAATCTACTTGCACATGTAGGTTGTGGGAATTAACTGGTATACCTTGTGCACATGCAATGTGTGTCATTGTAAACGAGAGTCACCTAGATGTGAAATGTTTTGTATCCAAATGGTATAGTAGGAAATGTTTGAAATGGCTTATAAGAACCCAATTAAGCCTGTTAATTGTAAAAAGTATTGGCTAAGAGTAGCAGTTACCTTAATTAGGCCACCTGCTTTTGTGAAATTTCTTGGGAGACCAAAAAAATTGAGAAAAAAGGAATCATGGGAGCCAACACATGGAGGGATCAAAATGAGTCAAAAAGGAAGGAAGATGTCATGCACTTTCTGCAAGAAATTTGGACACAAATTGAACACTTGCCTTGACAAACCACTAAACTAGGTCAATATCTTATTTTATGGTTATTCTCTTAAATGGCAATTTCGTATAACTTGCTAATGGTGATTATGACATATTTAACACAGCATGCTGCTATTCCAATGCACAAACAACTTGCTGATGAACAAGTGCAACCAAGGGTTGATGGGGTTGAAACATTTCAGGACACTAGTAAGAAGAGAAGCAGAACATACAATTGTTCATTATGTATATTGGATGGCCACAGAAGAGACATGTGTGCCCTTAACCTTGCCAACAAGTGACTGGCCGCGGACCGTCGTTAAGTCCACGGGTCAAATATAAATATAAATTACAATTTACTACTAAAAATAAATAAATATAGATAGTGGTAAAATGATCAATCCATAGGGAGCGATGGTATTATCTATGCGTGTGCTTGTGAAGACCAGTAGTAACACTTAGGTGATAGTGGGGGTTGTGTGCAGGAATTAAAATTAACAAATAAATAAAATAGAAACCGTATTGACCAAGAATGTTGTTCTTGGCGAAGACACAAGCAGCAAGTGATAACAATCAAATAAGAGAGAGTATTCCTAGTAGAAGCTGACAGCTATGAGACATGAGATGCAATCATCGACACAAAGATATTCATCTTCAATCCACAGAGTCGCTATAGGACCATGGAACCCCTATGATCCCTACTTCCCTCCTGTATCAACACCACCTCAGGTACGCTTAGAGATGATGCCTTACCAACTAACACCTTATTGGTTAAAGGGTTTACTAAGTTGGCAGATGATCGATTAGGAGAAGACAACTCCAGATTAGTATCTTTGGGCATCATTCGGGACTGGGTTTGATTAACTTTTCCCCCCACCGTTTCACAGAATCCCGCTAGCGCGTAGGTGTCTACTTCGATCTTCTTGGTCAATAATCCATGGCCAAGAAGAATGACGGTCGTGCTATCCACTTAATCCTGACTTAATCAAGGTTAGAATCAAACAGAAAACACACTAAGAATAATCGCGAGATCAGTTAAATGCAGATGTAAAGATTAATAAAAATAATTAGGTCTCATGCAAACTCAAACTCATACTTTAGTGCCTCTACTAAGAACAATAAAATTAGCTACTCATGCTCATAATTGAAAGGAATAATAATCTGTGAATAAAATTGATAAAAATCCTTCATTTCCGAAGGAGCAAAGTATATAGAAAACTAGAACCGAAAAAAAGGGACTCCAGCCGCCGAGAGAACAATACTCCAAGTGATCAAAGTTTCAATATCAACTCCCCTCTCAAAAACCCTAGGAGGAATATAAATAGTTCTTTCCTCCTAGAAATAAGCTAGAGTGGGAAAATAAAGGAAAATAAAATCCCTAAAAACTCTAAATTATATCTGAATGTATATGGAAACTCTCTTCCTCACAATTAGAAGCCTAAAAAGGAAAGACGAAGATTGCTGAGATCCTATCTGTCAAGGAAAGTCTTCTATGGAAAGGATGGCCAAGTGACTCAATCTTGGCCAAGAGAGACAGTCTTCTCGTTTTGGTTGGTCACGAACACAACCGGAAATGCATCTGCTCCAAGGTTGTTCAGAATTTTCTCATTTATTTCAAAGATGCTCCCTTCTCTTCTAAAGCTGTCTTCTGCAATAATCAAAGGATACGCATAGAAATCAATAGCATACCCTCGAAAATGCAAGAGAACAAGTGGTAAAACTACTATAATTAAAGCTCAATCAGCAAGGTTTATCATATTTAAACCTATAAGTAGCCTCCAATTTGTTCCTTCATATGATACTGATGCGTCGTCGAAATGTGTCAAAAATACTAAAGAAAACCTGATGCTAAGATGCACAATTAATTTGTATATAGCGCTAACAGGGTCGAACACAGGGATTGGAAGGAATGAAATCTAGCCCTAGGTGTATGACTTGGAACAAATGCACATGAACGTAACACAAAGGGGGGGGGTTAATTGGCTAAACAAGTTAACCAAGGCAGGGATATGAGCTAACAATTCTAACTAATAAAGACAGTAATCGAGGGCACAACAAACAAAAATACCAAAAGCAAGAATAAAGAGCAGAGCAAGTGGACAGTAGACAAGTAGAGATAATAAATCAGTGGAGAAGAGATCTTAGCAAAGGTCATTCTTGGGTTGCGTCGATGGCTCGTTAGTCATCGGCTCAAAAATATTCTATTCTCATGCAATAGACGTGCTATAGGGGCCAAGTCTCCCGAAAACCCCCTACTTTCCTTCTTAAGAGAAGCTACCCCCCGTTCTCACATATGAGGTGGCCTTGACACTTCGCCATCCCCCCAGCTGCCTCTCTTTCTCAGTAGTTAAGAGGCAGCCTTTACACTTCGGCTTCTCACTAGCACGAAGCGGGGAGGCTAAACTCAAAGTACCCATGAAGAAGAGGAAAGATACGTCTAGGGTAGGATACCTCTCAGTTTGTCAGGCTCGCAACACCACCCTAGTCGGTTACTTGCCCTAGCCGGATTGGACCAAACGACATGATGACTCCGATTTAGGTGTCTACTATTCCTTATAACATCACATTTCGTTATCGCTACAAGGATGACAATAATCACAAAGGAAAACTAGGAGTTGATCAAGCTTCTAATCACCCTAAATGAAAATGGAAAGAAAATGACAAGCAAATGAATACCACATTAAGAACATCTTAAGCATATTTTGGCCTCTTAACTACCCATGTAACCCGCGAAATACCTTTGCTAAGAACGTGGGGTTTAGCTACTCATGCTGGAAAATAAACAAGTAATATATCTAGAAAGCATAACAAGTAAAGAAGAGATAAAGCAAAGAAAACTTGATCAATAACGGTCAGAGCAAAGCTCCGGTTTGTTAAACACACGGTTTGAAGCCCGACGACTAAAGAGAAAAATGGGAAGAACAAATCCCAAGAGGAGAACTAGAACTAGAGAGATAAACTAGAGTATGGAGTGCTGTCCTAAAACCCTTACTATCACAAACATAAATATCCTAGCAGCCCAACAAAGGGACAAAATTCTAGCTAGAGCAAGTACAACCCAAGGAGACCATGCTCCCTAAAGCATAAAGCATAAAGCGGAAAGGTCTCAGAAATGGCAGAGAAAGATATTTTTTGGAATCAGTGCAAAACTCTCTGAAAAGCATCAGAGGAGACACGTGGAAACTTAGCCAAGAAGACACGTGGAAATAGCATTTTTGGCTCGTCAAAGGCTCGATGATGGAATCCACGTCAAGGGCTCGATAGCTATCTTGGTGTCTTGGCCTCGATGTAAGTCTTGAAACTTGAGATCCGCATAAATTGCCTGGAAAGTATGTGTTTTTGAATATTTTCCCTTTTTGGCCTAGATCTGCAGTAAAGATGGAAATGGAAGCAAATTAGCAGTATCATGCCCTAAAACAAGGTGATAGTGGAGGGAAAAATACGCAGAAAACACACACTATCAAATATCCCCACACTGCCCAATGCTTGCCCTCGAGCATTCACAAAATTAAAAACTGCCCCAAGACATAAACAAACACAGTCGAACCATAGCACAAGAACAAGCACACTACTCATCAATCGAGGCCTCGACTAAACAGACCCTGCCTAGATGAACGCCTGCATCAAATCAGAAGGATAACGACCCTAAAGATAAAACTTTTCTGCACCAGACCCAACCACTAGCAATCCTCACTAGAAATGTGTTTACGCTCTCACTCGCAAACAGTGGAAAGTGTTTATCGCTAAAAAATGCAAGTAACATAGCACAAGACGAAGTATGCATATCAATCCGAGTTAAAGTGCATATACATGGGCAATCAATCAATCAAAAGACTTCGTATCGAGGGCAAAAAAGGAAGGAATAAATGATAAAAGGAAGAAATGGTGGAAGAAGAGTAGAAAGAAAAGAAAAAGTGGAAGGGAAAAGAAGAATGAAGAGAAGGTGAAACCAATTCAAACTTGGAGAGCTCCCTTAGCAAAAAGGAATCAAGGGTGGTGAGACAGTATCATCGAGAGGGCTAGACGAGACTTCTTTTCTTCTGCGGAGGAGACCTTTTCTTTGAATGGTTTGGACGACTGCTGGCAGTGATTTTTTTTCTTTCTTGCTTCGCTTTTCGCGCTTTATCCCCATCCTCTAATTTTTTTTCTTTTATTATTTTGTTTTTTCTTTTTTTTTCTTTTTTTTAAAGGAAAGAAATGGGGCCCGAATCTTGAGAACTTACTTCAGCTAGGGCTTGATTTCCTTTTGGGTATTCTTTCGTAGCTTGCCCTAGTTTCTGCTTTCAGCATCGAGACCTTACTTCTGGGGAAATCCCCACACTTTGACTTTGCTACTCGTCCAGCCCTTGACGACGGTCCCAACAAATACTACTCACCTGCCAAGGAAAAAGATCAAAGAAGAATTAGTTCAAGTGGCTAGAAGTAGGGAGCAGATGAGAGTAAGAATGAATGGGAATCGAGGGAAAGATGATGGAAAAGAAAAGAAAGCAGAAAGGAAGAAATTGATGCAAAGTCTTCGTCTTTTTGTTGCTTTCCCATATCTAATGGTGCCTATACCTAGGGATATCATGCATACCTAGTTTGTGCCTAGTTAAGCATTGAATCACACAGACAAAAAATATGGCATGGAGGCTCAAAGTGCTCACGGGGTGCTTTGTGACTACTAACGTATAGGCCTAGTGTAGTTATAAGGGTTAACAAGTAGAACATGTATGTCTAGAGCATGACAAGATGAACAACAATTGTCTTTTATGTGCACAAGTTAACTGTGTGTGTCCATACGATGGGGGTTTCAAAACGGGGCAGTGCCAACAAAAATCCTAAGAATGAAATAAAATCCAAAAAAGTTAAAAACGCACGAATCAAAAATTCATGCAACAAGCATAAAAATAAAGATGCAATCAAGCAAAAATTAAAACAAACAAATAAACCCCTCCCCACACTTAGGCTTCGCATTGTCCTCAATATGAGAAGGGTAAAGAAGTACAAAAGTTCCAACCAAGAGAAAAATAAAAAGTACAACATAGAAATAAAGGTGAAAATGTTTTGATCGGGGGCCCGACGACATGAAAGTTTCAAGAGGGTGGGAGATTGCATCTGGAAACTTCAGTTGTCAAGGCTTGAAGTCTTTCGACCGCTAGTGAGGTGAAAAGGAGTGGACCAGAGGGTGCTGCAGCTGAGCTCGAGGCATCGGGGGCATGACTAGCAGGAGTGGGCTGGACCAGAATGGAATCACTTGCTTTCACTGGATGAACTGGGGCTCGAGGCCTCGATAGGTCTGGGTACTTAAAGTCGCCACCATGCTTCATGCCGAAAACCTGCTTCTTCTGGGCTGTACAGCCTGTACTAAAACTTAAAACACCCTGTGAGATACATAGGTGCCCCATCCCATCAAGGGTTTTGGGGTCTAAATCTTTAAAGGGCATAGGTGAGAAAAGGTTGCAAGATTCAACATCAAGGCCACAACTAGTAACAATAAGAATAGTGACAAGTGATCCTATAATAAGGGTGCGGTTTAGGTTTTGTACATTTGTGATAACCGACGCAACCCAATAACCCAAATTTACCCTTTTCTTGTGGACCATGCACCATAGGAAAAACAATTCCTACATCGATAACTGCCCAGATGTATTAATCTTTCCTGAGAATGTAATGACAAGGTATCGATGCAGAATTCGTAGGGATGGGTCCGCAAGTTCATGGGCTTTGGAGGATCGAAGGCTGAACTCGGCATTAGGATTGCCGGTCAGCTCTCGAAATGCCTCATCAACATTAAAAATAGTAGGAATCACAGTCATAGCATGTTTATAGGCAGGAGAATCTATTTCATCATTGTGCATAAAATTAAGCAGGTTGTTAAAATCATTCAAGGATAATTCGGACCACTTGTTCATCAAACGAAAATTAATGACTCTAGGTGCAGACAAGTTAGGGCCCGATTTTCCTTTCGGCTTAAAGCATTCTGGGGTAACCCAAAAAGAAGTGAAAAACTCGAGCGAGAGCTCAAGAAACGTCGGGTGTTCAAGGAAGAAAAGGGCTTCCCACCCTATGTTTCTTATGAGCTCTCGGATTCAAGACCCAATACCCATTTTATCATAAAAATTCAGATCCAAGCATGCACATGGGTTTATACCTTGAGCAAGACAAGCATTCAACTTATCACGAGAGGTTTTATCATGGAAAACTAACCAACCTTTTAGAGAAGAGAGGTCAAAAGGAACCTGGTGTTTTGCGGTTGATCAAGGGTAGACGACGTACCCAGCGTCATGCCCTCGAAGGGCGATGCTTACACAATGCGCCGCTTCTTCTTGGAAGTTGTAGTTGCAGCCTTTCCCTTCTCCTATATTTTCAGCTTCCTCTTGGTGGTGATCGGAGCAACCTTTTTCACCATTTTCTCTGCTCTGGCCGGAGTGGTTTGGGCTCGCTCTGCTTCCTCTTTCTCTGCTTGCTCAGCCACAGCGTCCTCCTTTACTAACTCGGCTTCTCCTTTACCGACCTTTAGGGTTTTGCCGTCGCGACTTTGATGCTCCTTCCTGCTTTGTTTCATCTCCTTCTTCTTCGGCCTCCTCCACACCCTGTCCGTCATCAAAAAACTGGTTGTCTTCTTCCCCGACCTCCTGGTCATCCTCCGCTTCGGTCATAGCCGACTCTTCTATTTCCTCCACCGACTCTTCTATCATAGGTGCAACTACCGCCGGTGCTTTCTTTTTGGGCTCAGGCCTTGAGGCCGTTAGGTTTTTCCTTACTACTCGTTCGGATCTAGTCATGTTGGATGTAGCGAGGACGGAGCCTGTGATTTCGATCTCGTCGGAGGAGGAACTTGAGTCTGCTTTCTCCGGGGGTGCTGGTGAGAGCGGTTTTATTTTTGGGATGGGTTGGTCAGGAAGAATGGCAACGATTGGAGAGGCTGCTATAGGGGAAGAGTGGGATTCTGTGTAGGAAGAGAAGGAAGAGTCTGAGCTGGTTGATGCTTATCCCTTCGGCCGATATAAGTCTCCTTAAGGTTTTTGGATGGGAATCTTGACTCTTACCATTGTTGTAGGGGAAACGGGTAAGATGATGGGAGTGTACTGAAGGTGGGGGTTACGTGTTTGATTGGGAGAGGAAGAGAGTTGATAGCATAGGGAAAATAGAAAACGTGTGTGGAGAGTGGGTGCGGCAGTTCTGATAGGACAGGGAAGTGGAAAGAGTGGGGGAAAGGAAAGGACAGAGAGAGAAAAGAGATTTGGTTCTACTTTATTTGCCACGTGTCGAAAGGGGAAAGGGAGGGAAGCTCCTGAATTCCCAGGTCTGCGCCTGCAAAACAAAAAAACAAAAAGCTAACATCCTTTTTGAAATTCAAAAAGGGGTTAGAGGAAGATAAAACAAAAAGAGGGAATAAAGGGAGGATAAATGCAATTAATAAATATAAATATCTAAGAAAATGGACAAGATAATTAATGAAAGAAATATTAGTGGGGGAAGGAAAGGGAGACTAATGACGAGGAGTGGTTAGATAAGGAATTAAAAAGAAATTAAAAAATAAAAATAAAACTTAAGAGACAAAGCTGTCATGGGAAACGTAAAAAGCTAAGCAAAACAAAACAAAACAAGGCGTTAGAGCATTAAATGAAAAAATTCAATGCATTAAATCAAAAGAGATGAGAGGGAGAAAAGGGTAGAATGACACATGGAATGTCTCCATGTTTGGCCTTCATTAACATCCAGGACTGGATAAGACCTTCTGGCCAACAGTGAAAGATTTTTGAGATAGAAGCTTATCGTGTTAGATTTTGGTCTTGCCCTTGAAGATTAGAGCATTCTCATATGCATCATCCCTCAATTCCTCTAACTCTTGGATTTGTAGACGGCGGTGCTTCCCAACTTCTTGTAGATCTATGTTGACTTTCTTGATTGTCCAAAAGGATTTGTGCTCAAGCTTAACCGGCAGATGGCATGGCTTGCCATAGACGAGATGATATGGCATCATCCCAATCGGGGTCTTGAAGGTTGTACGATAGGCCCATAGAGCATCATCCAACTTAAGACTCCAATCTTTACGGGATTGATTGACCGTTTTCTCTAGAATATATTTGATCTCACTGTTGGAGACTTCGGCTTGACCATTGGTCTAGGGATGGTAAGCCTTGGAGACTCGATGAGTCACACCATACTTGTTTAGAAGTGAAGAGACAACCCGATTGTAGAAATGTGTCCCTCTATCTCTGATTAGGGCATGAGGGGTTCCAAACGTGTTGAAAATATTAGTGTGAAGGAAGTTGACCACCATATTTGAGTCGTCTATTTTGGAAGCCTTTGCGTCGATCCATTTCGAGACATAATCGACAACAAGGAGAATGTAAGTATGGCCGAAAGAGCTTGGAAAAGGTCCCATGAAGTCAATGCCCCAGATATCAAAAATCTTGCAAGAGAGGATATTCGTCAAGGGTATTTGATTTCTCGCTCTAATATTTCCTGTCACTTGGCATCGAGGGCACGACGCGCAGAACATGTAGCTGTCTAGCTATCACTTGGCATCAAGGGCCAGTAAAGACCTGCTTCTAAGACTTTCAGGGCGGTCTTTTTAGATGCAAAATGGCCTCCTTCAGTTGCTGAGTGGAAGAATTTAAGGATCCAGGGCACCTCATCCATGGTTACGCAGCGTCGGATGATCTGGTCTGAATAGTGCTTCCATAAGTAAGGACTGTCCCAGATGTAATATTTGGATTGTTTCCTAATCCTGTTGCGTTCTGATGTCGAGGCATCTGCTGGATAAGAACTAGTAGCACAGAAATTGGCGATGTCAGAGAACCATAGAAATTGGACAGCTTGGGCAAGACATAGGCGTTCATCCGGAAAGTTATCACGGACAGGAATTAGAGAATCGTCTTCTTGGGCTGCCAATCTACTCAAGTGGTCCACTATTTGATTTTCCTTCCCTCTCTTATCTTTGATTAGAAGGTTAAACTCTTGAAGAAGAAGGATCCATCGAATGAGGCGGGGCTTGGCATCGGCCTTGGTCAGTAGACACCTAAGAGGTACTGGCAAAATTTGTCTAGGGCATAAACAACCTCTAGAAGCTCTTTCTCGGTGGTAGTGTAGTTATGCTGGGCAGGATCCAACAACTTAGATGCGTAATAGATCACATAGGTTTCCCTATCCTTCTTCTGGCCCAAGACGGCGCCAAGAGCGGTATTGCTAGTATCACACATGATTTCAAAGGGAATCGTCCAGTCGGGGGCTCGAATGATGGGGTGGAAATAAGCTTACCCTTGAGAGTATCAAATGCGGCCTTGCAACTGTCATCGAAAATGAAATCAATATCTTTTTGAAGCAGCCGGCACATGGGTTGAGAAATTTTGGAAAAATCCTTGATAAACCGCCTGTAAAAACCAGCGTGTCCAAGAAAGGAGCGCACATCCTTAACACAGGTGGGATAGGGCAAGGATTCTATCACTTCAATTTTTAATTTGTCTACTTGAATCCCCTTTCTTGAGACAATATAGCCCAAGATGAGGCCTTGATCCACCATAAAATGACACTTTTCAAAACTAAGCATAAGCTTGGTCTCGACACACCGTTGTAGAATTTTCCTCAGATTGGAGAGACATTTGAGGAAAGAGTTGCCATAAACTGTGAAGTCATTCATGAACACCTCGATATAATCCTCCACAAATTCTAAAAAAATGCTCACCATGCATCGCTGGAAGGTGGCAGGGGCATTGAAAAGACCAAAAGGCATCCGTCTGTAGGCAAAAGTACCAAAGGGGCAGGTGAATGTGGTCTTCTCCTGGTCTTTTAGGGTGACTGGAATTTGGTGAAATCTGGAATAGCCATCCAAACAATAATAATGCGTCTTACCCGCGAGACGCTCTGGCATTTGATCAATAAAGGGAAGAGGGAAATGATCCTTTCTCGTGGCCGCATTCAAACGACGGTAGTCAATACAAACACGCCACCCATTTTGGATTCTAGTGGGGATCAATTCTCCGTCTTGCCCAGTCGTGATAGTGATGCCAAATTTCTTGGGCATGACCTGAATGGGGCTCACCCAAGGGCTGTCCGAGATAGGGTAGATGACGCCCGCATCAAGTAACTTCACGACTTTCTTTTTCACAACTTCTATCATAGGAGGGTTCAATCTGTACTGAGGTTGGAGGACGGTCTTGGTTGCATCCTCAAGATGAATGCAGTGAGTGCATAAATATGGCGACAAGCCCTTGATGTCGGCATAGTCCATGCTTGCTTGAATTCCTTGAGCAAGGAAATCAACTCTATTTCTTCGGGCATAGCCAATTTTTTAGATATAATGACCAGGAGGGAATCGTTGGCACCAAGATAAGCATATTTGAGATGGATGGGCAAAGTCTTCAATTCAAGGATTGGGGCCTGGACTAGAGAGGAAGGAAGCTTAGAGTGGTCTTCATGGTAAGGAGAGATCTCGGAGGAGATAGAGGTGATGGAGGGTTGTTCTTCTAAAGCGGCAACGACAATATGTAACTCTAGTGGGGTTTCTACTGTCGAGGCCAGGACATCCAGTGTTGCAGGTGTGATGCTCCTATGGAGGGCAATTTGCAAGGGGTCAATAGAGTGCAAGTCAGCTATTTCATCAACATATGGGTCAATAACATCAATATAATTCATACTAGAGAATTCAGAAGGATATCGCATGGATTCAAGCATGTTGAATTTGATGATCTCGCCATCAAATTCGAGAGAGATAGAAGCGTTATAGACATCGATCTTGGCCCTGGCAGTGGCTAAGAATGGTCGACCAAGGAGGACGTCTGAGGATTTTGTAGAGTCCGGATCTTCTATGGAAATGACGTAGAAGTCTGCGGGAAAGAGGAACTCACCCACTTGCACCAAGACGTCTTCGATAACACCCTCAGGGTAGACAATTGAACGGTCGGCCAATTGGATAACAAGTCGGGTGCTTTTTAGTGGACCGAGGTGCAAACTGTTGCAGATTGTCAAGGGCATGACGTTGATGCCTGCTCCCAAGTCGCTCATGGCCTTGCCAGCGTCGACTGTACCAATCTTGCAAGGAATAATGAACATCCCTTGATCCTTGCACTTAGGGGGAATTTTTCGCTGAATATGGGCAGAAACATTGATCCCTACACTTATCTTGTTGACCCCGACCAATTTGCACTTGTTTGTGCGCAACTGTTTCAAAAACTTAGCATATATGGGCACGTTCTTGACTTCTTGCAGCAATGAGATGTTGACAATCACTTTGCTAAACATATCAAAGATCTCGCGATCCTCCTTATCTTTTTTTGACTTGACAAGCCGTTGAGGAAAAGGAGGTTTAAGGATCTTGTGAATGTATTCTTGAGTAAACTCAGGTGGCCTCTTGTCGTTCCTTGGAGATCGAATGCGGTCCTCCATACTCTCTGGAATTTTGGGCTCTTTTGTCTTAGGCAAGACATCTATTTTGGGCAGAGAATCTGTCCTGGGCACGACATCAGTCTTAAACTCGACTTCAATTTCTATAGTTTGCTGGCCATCGAGGTTTGGATGAACACGAGTGGGCACAGAATAGCCACTGCGGAGGTTCATAGCACAAGCCTCGTGCTTTGGATTTGCTTCGGTTTGCCCAGGTAGTCTGCTTCTATTTTTTAACTCCTTCATTTCAGCCATCATTAGGCTTATTTGTTTTTCTAGCTCGACAATCTTCTTTTTATCATTGGATACTTCTTCAGTCGGTGGCGCGACGAAAAGTTAATCTTGAGGGGGCTGACGTTGATACTGGTTGTTGTAATAAGTGGGTCTGGGCTTGAAATTCTACATATTGAAATGAGGGGGATGGGCTCCATATGGATTTTGCTGCTGCTGTTGGCTGGGCCCCGACGATTGAGGATTGTTCGACCAACCGGGGTTGGGGTGCTTCCAATTCTGATTGTAGTTCTGACCGTATGGGGCATTATAGCCTCCCGCAACATTAACTTATATTTCATCAGGAATAAGTGGGCAGGCGTCCGTGGCGTGATCCACAAAGTTGCAAATTTGGCAGGCCTTGATCTGAACAGGTTGCCCTGCTGCCATGTTTTGTAACATGCCCGTGATGGTAGTCAGCTGGTTTTCCATGGCAGGTACTCGGGCACCTTGGTGGGTATTGTGGAACTGCTGGCGGGGGCAATATTCTTTTCCATGAGTTCAAATGTGGCTTGGGCATTGGCAGGAGTGAGCGCACATAGAGAAGCTCCACTTGCTGCATCTAACAAGGCCTTGTCAGGTGCCTTCAACCCCTCATAGAAATATTGAATCAATGCATGGGTGGTAAGGTTATGGGAAGGGCACAAGGCTTGCATCTTTTTGAAGCGGTCATAGTACTGTCCGAGATTCTCCTCATCCCTTTGAACGATGGACACCAGCTGCTTGCGTGTGACACTTGCCATAGATGCTGGAAAATACTTGTCCTTAAATGCCTTAGACATTTCAGCCCAAGAATGGATAGATCTTGGAGGAAGATCGTAAAACCAATCTTGGCTCCATCCTTGAGGGACCACATGAAAGCGCGCAGCTTGGCGTGGTCTACGTGGACGTTGGTTGGCTTCATGGCCTTGAAAATGGAGTGTAGCTATTGAAGATGCCTATGCGGATTTTCCTTGACAACCCCACGGAAAATAGGGAGGTGATGCATAACGGCAGAGTTGAGCGTCCAATCGAAGGGAACATCAGACCATACGATACAACTGTTGGGCTGCTCAGGAGTAGCATTGAGACCTTCGATGGTTTGGTTGATCGGGGTAACTTGCCCTCTAGGTGGTGTGTCAGCCATAGCAAGTATCGGGGGCACGACGGGCTCCGGCTCGTCAAGGCCTTGATGAAAGAAATCACCAAGATTGTTTTGGGCAAATGACTGTCTTGCTAACTGTCGAGCTCTTCTTTCTATTCGTCTAATTTTGGGGTTGAATGGTAGGAGGTCTGGTGCAGATCTCCTAGTTATACACACAAAGAAAACAAATCAGTTATGTTGCAATCCCCGGCAACGACGCTAGAATTTGATGCGTCGTCGAAACGTGTCAAAAATACTAAAGAAAACCTGATGCCAAGAAGCACAATTAATTAATTTATATATAGCGGTAACAGGGTCAAACAGAGGGATTGGAAGGAATGAAATCTAGCCCTAGATGTATGACTTGGAACAAATGCATAGGTACGTAACACAAGGGGGGGGGGTTAATTGGATAAACAAGTTAACTAAGGTAGGGATATGAGCTAATAATTCTAACTAATAAAGACAGTAATCGAGGGCACGACAAACAAACAATACCAAAAGCATGAATAAAGAGCAGAGCAAGTGGATAGTAGACGGGTAGAGATAATAAATCAGAGGAGAAGAGATCTTAGCAAAGGTCATTCTTGGGTTGCCTCAAGGGCTCGTTAGTCATTGGCGTAAAAATATTCTATTCTCATGCAATAGACGTGCTATAGGGGCCAAGTCTCCCGGAAACCCCCTACTTTCCTTTTTAAGAGAAGCTACCCCCCGTTCTCACATATGAGGTGGCCTTGACACTTCGCCATCCCCCCAGCTGCCTCTCTTTCTCACTAGTTAAGAGGCAGCCTTCACTAGTTAAGAGGCAGCCTTTACACTTTGGCGTCTCACTAGCACGAAGCGGGGAGGCTAAACTCGAAGTACCTATGAAGAGGAGGAAAGAAACGTCTAGGGCAGGATACCTCTCAGTTTTTCAGGCTCGCGGCACCACTCTAGTCGGTTACTTGCCCTAGCCGGATTGGACCAAACGACATGATGACTCCGGTTTAGGTGTCTACTATTCCATATAACCTCACATTTCATTATCGCTACAAGGATGACAATAATCACAAAGGAAAACTAGGAGTTGATCAAGCTTCTAATCACCCTAAATAGAAATGGAAAGAAAATGACAAGCAAGCGAATACCACATTAAGAACATATTAAGCATGTTTTGGCCTCTTAACTACCCATGTAACCCGCGAAATACCTTTGCTAAGAACGTGGGGTTTAGCTACTCATGCTGAAAAATAAACAAGTAATATATCTAGAAAGCATAACAAGTAAAGAAGAGATAAAGCAAAGAAAACTTGATCAATAATGGTCAGAGCAAAGCTCCGGTTTGAAACCCGACGACTAAAGAGAAAAATGGGAAGAACAAATCCCAAGAGGAGAACTAGAACTAGAGAGATAAACTAGAGTATGGAGTGCTGTCCTAAAACCCTAACTATCACAAACATAAATATCCTAGCAGCCCAAAAAAAGGACAAAATTTCAGCTAAAGCAAGTACAACCCAAGGAGACCATGCTCCCTAAAGCATAAAGCATAAAGCGGAAAGGTCTCAGAAATGGCAGAGGAAGATATTCTTTGGAATCAGTGCAAAAATCTCTGAAAAGCATCAGAGGAGACACGTGGAAGCTTAGCCAAGAGGACACGTGGAAATAGCATTTTTGGCTCGTCAAGGGCTCGATGATGGAAT